>UCQR01000966.1:23194-47184 GCA_900474235.1 Cecidostiba semifascia
AACGCCCTTCCGTAAACAATTTCTGAACGTGTAATGAACCGATTATAATCAGCTGCTCGAATCACTTAAAAATTCGCGCACGGACTGTTTGAACAATTGCATTTTAAAACACTCTACATATACAGGAAATAGAAACCGTAGTAGTAACAGACGGCATTTTGCTCGCGACGACAAATTTCACTGTCTCCAGCGTTTTCTTATCGTCGTAGTCGCTTTTTACACACCCCTGCATAACTTTCTTTCCGCATGTCGTAAAGGATAGCCGGTTATTTTTCAAATTTCTCAACGAAAACAGCGCGGAAATCCTCTTATAGGCGCACGTAGGCGAATAGGAAAACACACGTCGAAAATCTGTATCGATTATAGAATCTGCGCCTCGTGTGTCGCGTGTATATATACCGGTAAAAACCTAGCCTCCGGCTGATGTTTTTCCGAGGAAAAGGCGAGAGTCTCCTCTGCACACACACACGTCAAAATGTTATATTGTTTTACGGATTTTCGGCTCGACCGATGATACCTCGAGCATAAGCCGCAAACAGCTCTGCTGTTGCAATATGTACGGCTGAGATTATACTATAGGCCAAACGGCGCTTTTTAATTTTTCCTTGATCCCGCGGTTAATCCTCCCTGTCTCTTCTTTTCTGCGCTGCACTGATAGCATAATCCCCCTAAGACGTTCTCGAATATAGAAGAATTCTATGGGGGAAACTGTCACGTCTTTCGAGTCATTAGTGCGGAGACGGGGGTCTTTAATAATACTTCCCGGGCATATACAGATTATTGCTAAAATTAAGTTTCCCGGATGTCCTTAATTTCTTCGTATATGCATGTACATACAATATGCGAGACTCGCGAGGTATCGATTTCAGAATAACTTTCCTTAGTATGAGTCTCGACGTTTATATAGTTGATACAATCGAGAGCTCGTGGATGGCATGTCAAGCGCTAATAACGATCTCGTTTATCCCGATTAAACGCGAATCGGATCGAATCGGTTTATTCTGATTTTAATGCTTGTACATGAATCATGTAGCGGAGTAGTTTGAGTAAATTAAAATCAAGCACTTTATTTTTTAATAAGCAAACAGGTGGAGAAAGTTTCATTAAATGTTCAATAATGAATATGAAAAATCAGTTCTTCTTTCAGGAGGAAAGATCTATTAATTTTTTTTTTGTTTAAACTTGTGCTATTACTGGAATTGACTTTTCTGCTTAAATAAGCTTGTTTATTAGACCAAAGGGTTTTGTTTTCAATTTATAAAAAACTTAATTAAACGCTGTAACTCTAGTGGGCGCATTATAAACTGAGAAGAAAAAGTGAGTAATCCAAAAAGGTGTATACTATAGTCATAGGTGCTGTAAAGTCAAGTCGGATGAATAGAATTATTATTTATTTTATAGCCTAGCTCGTCTTAAAAAAATCCCGTTCCTCTGTTTTCTTACAATTTTATGCGGCTACAAAAGCTACCGTATAAAGCAATAAAGTCCCAAACAGCCCAAATTGAATCAATTAAAACGATTTTCCAGCTGCGTTAAAATGATTAGGAAAGAGCAAGCTGATTGTACAACAGAGCAAACAAATTAAGGGGATAGCTAGAGTCGATCGATCAGTTACAACGAGGCACTAGACGGCATCGAGTTTGTTTGTTGATTTGCTGCCTCGCGCGCGTTAAATGCTGCAGTATAGGCGTCGTTTGAAGAGCGATTAGCGCGGAAATCGATTGTGACACCTTATGTACAAATGCATGCGCTGCTTTTTTAAAGTGTGATAAAATGCTTTGTTGTCAACCATCATTTTCGGTGCTCTCTGCCCTGTATAGAATTGTCAAAAAGCTTCGAAACGAAATTTTGAAGAAAAAATAATTATCAATGAATTGCATACAAATCAAATAGTCTTTATAAATAGTGTCCAGCTCTATTATATCTTCAAACTTGTATACAGTCCCATAGAAATTCTTTTTATAAATAAGTGCGCGCGCGCGCGCGCGTACTTTGTTGGCGATGACGTGAATATTTTGATATGTCAAAAACTTTTGCTCCATTATATCCGAGGCACTGAAATATGCGATTTCGCACTCTATACGCGAATCGTGCATGTCAGAGAAAATGTAGGTATATTAGAGGAAAATTGTACGTTATTGACTCGGTTCTGCCAAAAAGTGCTTCAACTTTTCGCAACAACTGTGACTTTGACATGCTTATTGAAAGGATCTGAACATTATATCGCCTCAAAAACATATGAAATGGAAACGTTTTTTTTACTTACAACTGTAATAATATGATTTTTAAACAATTTCTTCAACTATAACAATTTTATTCATAATAAAAGTGTTTACCGAATCGTCGCGGAGGAACGCCAAGTAAAACAACTCTTGAGCACTCAATATGATTAAGGTAAGGAAACAGTATCGTTATACTCTTGAACCCTTACAATGGTGACAGCTACTTCTACAGAGCCAACACTGGCCGTCGCCTTATCATTAGCAATAATTGAGCAGCAAAACCAATTATCGTAGAAACATAATTTTATTGAAAATTAATAACGGAAAATCTCTCAATTCGACCGAATGAGTAGTTCTAATGGGTAAACTATAATAATTCAAAATTAACCCTCTACTCCGTATACACAATCCAATCCACTTTGATGTGTTTACCCAAGCTCTAATTTGACCGACAAACGCGCGCATTTCCGACAAACAACAAATAATATGCAAGAGCAAATGTCGAGCGTACACCCTTCACTGTCATTCTCGAAAAATCGTAAAGCATATCAAAGTCTTCTCTGCAGTGTCAAAAGCACAAACGTCGCGTCTTTCCACCGAAGAAAAAAGGAAAAAAAAATTTTAAAAAAAGCTTCGAAGCCACTTTTGTAGCATACGCAGAGCGGCCTGTTGCTCATATACGAAGCTTCTATGTATATATATGACACACCGAAAGCTCGACGAGCAGCTCTCACCTGTTGCTGCTGCTGCTAGAAGCCTTCCGAGGCAGCCTCTCTCGCTCCCGTTTTCCTCCCGAAAGACGATCTGCTTGAGCACCTTCTTCTTCTTCTTCTTCTTCTTCAATTCCTTGTCTTCTTCAACTGCACTATAGTTGTTCCCTGTCGCGGTTCTGAGTATACAGCTGTATACAAGTACGACTCAGTTTGCGTGTGTAAGAGTGAGAGAGAGAGAGAGAAAGCGTGTGTCCACAAGGGGATGGTCCTCGTGCAGCTCGCGGCGCGGGAATGACGACGCCGACGTCGCGACGGCCTGCTATATATGAGATCGCAGCGCCGGCCCAGCAGAAGCAACTGATGCGCTACGCGAACGCTGCTCCCTTCCTACCTACGCACGCCGTCGTGTCGCGCACGCTTCTCTCGGATCTCGGTGAGCTTTTTTTGTGCCTTTTTCATTTTCAATGGCTTTTCGATTATTGCCTTTGTCGCGTATCAGCAGTTGTGGGAAGAATTTTCAGGTTTGCTTCGCGAGTGTTCTTCTTGATGCGAAGGACACGTGTCTAATTATATGTGGAAGTGCAACGCGGCAGGTAGGTGGACAGAAGGTATATTGTCATCAGCTATGACGTTGCGTAGAGTGCGCGGTATGACGTCATGATACAACGAAATTTGATAATTATCGCAGTTACAGTCTTCCTTAAAATAGAGAGATAACATCAGAGGAAGGACTATTAATTGAGCATTATCTTATTTGTATTGGAACGGGTTGTTATTACACAGTGATGGATATTATAGGCGACTGATAGCTTCATTCAATAAATATTATGTCAATGTGATTCTAGCATGTGGTTATATTCTTTGCGTATGATGGATATGGATAATTATAACTGTATATACCACACTATTGATTGTAACTATATATATTGTCCAATATGCTTGCTCTTACCAAACCAACGAAATCGATACAACCATTTATCTATTGTAATGCATCGGCTGATTGAGCTTCGGCTATAATAGTCCTCTTTTCCCGCCTCATTTCCACTGAAGAAACGATATTCCTTGGCTGCATAATTCAAGCGTATCGGATTTAATTAAACATGAATGCCTTTTTCAGCTCTTAATTGCGTAATAGGCCCTTAATGGCGAAGTGAGAACGACCGAGAGAATTCTTCTCTCTCCTCTCTCGAGACGATGCGTATATAGATGAAACTCTTTGAATAATGAAGCTCCACTGCAGAACTATTACACAAGTTATTTATTGTGCATGAAGTAGACTCAGCCACTCGAATTATTCCATATTATGCGTACTCGTTGAAAGTTACAACTAGTTTGGTGTACAATCGCGTCTCTCTGAAAATTTTATTCTGTGATAAAGGGCAATTCAGCATCGGAATCGAATCAACTTTTGATCGACAGTTTATTTTTTTTTTTTTTGTAAACGGTAAACCCCATTTTTTTCGTTTGTTAAACGAGTGACTGTAGCAGCAACAGCAGCTGTCAACGAGAGCTTGCGTAGGTTTAAACTTTTTCCCATTGAGGTCATGTGACATCGAAATCGGAAGCAAACAGAAGCAAACTATATACGTTCGCTTTCCGTTCCACTTATACTGCCCGCGGGAGTGGTTCAACCCCATGTAGTTTTTTTTACAATATATGCTGCTATGATCTTCTTACAATCCTAAATACTTGCTCACGCATCATAAAAAAACAGTCAACGATTCGCTCCTTTACATTTCAACGAGTCTCCGCGAGTATACTTAGTCCGCGCGCCGCTAATTACTCGAGGGGCCATCAGCAGCGAAACAACAACAACAACAGCAATGACAGCGTGATACGTCGACGACGTCGAAAACGGGGTAATCAGAGAGGGGTTCTTCGTCACCACAGCCATTCCGGAAAATTAATTTGGCCTCTGTGTGTATATGTGCGCGAGGTGCTCTACGGGGAAAAACCTCTACGCGCTGGAAGATAAGAATCGGGCTGCAACGCTGATGTGGCTCTCTTTCTCTCACTCCCCACCTTCAAAGCCTGTGGGATACCTTTCCCCTAATAGACGGACGTGCGAGGGCTTTGCAAAAGTTTTTCCTCGCGTTAGGACTCACGCGCAGCTGAATTTATTCTTAATTTGTGAGAAGGTTTTCGTATAGAGAAGCTGATTGGATAATACGCAGGGATATCTCATCAACGTGTGGTGACCGTGTGATGTAGTTGCGTTATTGAATTACGTAGGTTGGTTGAATTTTGATTAAGGGATTGTTTTTTTCCGATCAATGCAGAGGAATTGGATTCCTTTTTTTTGTTAGTTCTTATGAAAATAGAACTCGTGTCGCTATTTTATTATTTCGGAAATTGCGCGCTTCTCAAAGCTCGAAACTCCGCTGCTGCTGGTATATGGAATTCGTTAGAAATGACCCAGTGATATACAAACGTTGCTCGCAATATCTGCGAAATTTTCGTGAAAGTTTAATTTGGAAATAAATTGCAATTAAAAGCATATACGTTATCCACTGCGTCTGTATGCGTATGTGTGTATGTGTCTCAAAGCCAAATATGTTTAGTCCACGTACGAATCGAGTTTATAATTCCAAGAGCGAGTGGAGACGATTGAAAAGTTAAAGGATATCACGTGAGCATCAATTTTGCATGCTAATCGGTCGAGTCGCGCACGTCGGGTAAAAGAAAAGTCAGCGTTGAAATTTATCACTTCGGGATGGTGGATATTTTATGGACACGATGCAAAGTTTCCGACTGAGTGTCTCTCGGAATTCGAAAAATATGTCTGTAACTTTTTTGCTTGGGTCCGTCGACAATTCATTTACAAGTTATTCTACCCTTTTATATACTGACCTCGTCTTACTCGTAATTTTTTTTTTCGCTTTTTGACATTTAAGAGATAAAAACGCTTTGAATTTAGATACCCTACCGCTTGAATTTTCTGGCGGCTATAGCTCTATAGCTTTTAGTTTCTGTTTTTAATCCCATTTTGAAATTTATATACCGAGCGATGGTTATAAATCGTAAACTTTCAATAAGATCGTTTAATGTAATCGATTAATTATATTGAAGGTCTTCCTTTTATTACCTGTTTACAACGAGAGTATCGGAAGTTTTACAGCTTCGTTTCTAATAGCTTCCACAATATACAACTTCTATCGCGTCTCCGAGAAAAATCACATTTCAAGCTCTTTCACCTTTTAACTCCATCTCGGGATTTTCATATACAACATCACGAAACAGCCGCGAATTTTAAATTCAAAAATACCGAGACAAAAATCGTCTCCCTCTCACTAAAACAAGGGACAGTATAAGAAAGCAGAGAGCAAGAGGACATAATGGCTGCTAGACGAGCGCGTAAAAGCCGGCGGGTATTCGCTTATATATACGCTAACTGCTCGTAAAGAGCCTCGTCTTCCACTTTTCGAGGCTAGCGCTCGTAAAAATCGCGAAGAGTCCGGCCATACTTTCTCTTTCTTTCTCTCTCTCTCTCTCTCTCTCTCTCTCTCTCTCTCTCTCTCTCGCATCACATGGAGAATCGTGTATTTTCGTTACGTCGCGATTACAGGAGTAAGTGCGCGGATGATTAGAGAAGGAAAAAAAAACACGCTCTCGAGCTTTTACAGTCAATCAGAGTGAGTGCAACTCGGGGAAATTTTTACCTCTCTCTCTCTCGCTGTATGCAAGTTGGAAAAACGTTTCAGTTCCGCGAGCAGATTGAATTATCTGGAAGCGACTCGTCTGGTTTCGAGTGTTCTGTATTTGTCAGGAGAGATTTGGCTTTTTCGTCCAAATTATGAGGTGTCGATCATTTACGGCTGATGTGTACAGCTAAAAAGTCCGAAAATACACTCGGCCGTTTCGGAAGTGCGTCAAAGAAAAACTCACAATGGCACGCGTTGTCTCGATGAAAAAAAAAAAAAACGGGGGAGGCTTCGTCACTTACCTTTTCTGAAGTGTGTGTGCGTGTGTATGTGCGAGACTCTGGGAGTCCGGTCACGCGTCGGCGCGTGTGTGTGAGATCTTTCTCTCTCTCTCTCTCTCTCTCTCTCTCTCTCTCTCTCTCTCGCGACTCGGGGAAAATGAAAAGTCCGAAAAGCATATCCCTCGAGAGATTCTGATATCGGCTCTTATTGTGGGGTAAGTGTCGAGGATGTTTTTTTTTCTTCTTCGAGGAGTTGAGGAACGAGTGACGGGTATAATAGGAATAACAATGCCGCCATATAGAGGGCTTAGAGGGAACGTTTTTATTGAGCTTGTATATGTATGTATAGTACGCGGGGGTGAGAGAGAGAGAGTAGTAGCTTCCGTCGGAAACAATTGATTTCGGTTGGCTGCGATCGACTATTTTTGTTGCCGAGTTAACAGCTTTGAATTATTCAAACTGTGTTAATTTCGAGCTGTCGTCAACTTTTGATTGTGCAGCAGCCGTGATGAATTTCAAACAACTTTCATTACGATAAATCCGCGCGAGATTTTCAGCACTGAATACGCCGCTGAATCATTGATCGTGTAATCTCCGATTCATAATTCACGATCAAGTTTCGATAAAATTCGCCAATAAGAAAAAATATCCCAGAAAAAACTAATATAAAATCCATCAAGCTCCTCCTCTCAAAATTAAAAAAAAAAAACCTAATCAACGCAATCGTGCGTCGACCCACCGGTGCGCAAAAATCCCCACGACTATATATACATGAAACTTTGATCGCTGTACACCGCAAAGCTCTCTCTCTCGCATTGTCTCTCCCGCGATTCCATCAAGTGCGATTATCCAATCCGTGCAGCCGACGTAGGAGATTACGCGAGACCGCAGCTTTACATACGCACCGCAGCGCGTTATTATGCCTTATCGCCGATATCTTCTTCATTAGCTACGGCGCTGCCTGTTTATACCTTCGTATACAGTCTAATCTACCATACATATATACAGATGCACACGCGCATCAGTTTGTATAATATAATAACGGCTGTATGTAGGATAATGGCTCACTCGCGGCGCGACTTTAATATTGGGACGAGGTAAAGCGTTTTGTGTGTCTAGGTGGAGGAGATAAGGCTGCTTGGCTTTAAGTGCCTCATTTTTATTAAACTTTTATTCTCTCACCTCCGTTTTTTTTATTAGCCCACGGGAAACAGGTGATTACGAGCCGAGTAATTGAAGCGCTTCTTTTTCATTGGGTTTGTTACGATGCAATTGGGGAGACTCTATACTATACTGTGCTTCGGTTATTAGCGCGACCTTTCATCTGCTTATTCTGAGAGTTAATACGACGAAGGGATGAATTTTGTTTTTTTTTTTTTGCGATGAGAAGGGTTTTGTATAAATACTTTTTTTTTCGTTATACACGTAGGATGCAAACGCGTATGCGTGGAAAGTATTTTTACATAATAGCGCTGGAAAATGACGCCGCGCAAAATAGAATTCTCCCGGAGATAGTTTGGTTATCCGAGAGAGCTGTTCTATACGACTGATTTTTATGTCGCGTGGATTTTAGAAATGCGCTCCGGGGATTTGGTATTCGCTTCGCGGCAACATATCGTAACGCTATGAAGCGATATTGTGCAATATGGAATTATTGAAAAAGCGTTCAAGTATATGTAATCCATTTCTTTTTTCTTTGTTAATCCGAGACATTGCATTAGAAAATATACAACGCTCACTTTATTGATCCGAGAAACATCGCCGACAATTTGAAATTCGCAGAGCGCAAACTTTTTTCATAAAACTTCCAGCCTATACAATACAAGTTTTACAGAGATTTCTTTAGGATATATACATAATGTAGATGTATCGGAAGCGAAAATTCACCTGAATCTACTGGCATATCCTAACTTTTATGAAGCCTCCATCACAAACGCTAGTTCGTGTATTATTATCATTATTATTACAAAATTCTTACCTCTATATCCTATATATAGATATACTTATTTAGTGCAACAGTTATATACACACAGGTGCAATTACATCACTTACAGCTTAATCGCTACATTACGTCGTCAATAAATATAAACGTCCGAGAATCGCTTACTGGCTCTCTAGAAAGAAAGAAAGAAAGAAAGAAAGAAGGCAAGGAGCTCGTGTAAATACAAGACTCCCTGATCGAATGTGAGTCGTTAGTTTAGAATCTAAAACCGAGGAAATCAGCGTCGGTCTCCCTTCTTGTGATGCCAGTGCTTGTGATCCGCGTGTCCGCCCTTCTTGCCATGCTTCTCCTCGTGATGATGATGATGATCGTGACCCTCGTCTTCGTGGTGACCCTTCTTCTCGTGATGATGATGACCCTTGTCGTGATGGCCCTTCTCGCCGTGATGCTTCTCGTGTTCACCCTTGTGATGGTGGCCCTTCTTGTGGTGGCCGCCCTTCTTGTGGTGGTGTTCCTCGTGGTGTCCGCCGTCCTTTTCCATGTCGCCGCCCTCGTGGAACTCGTCGAAGAACTCGGTCTTCTTTTCGAATTCGTCCTGCGTTTTTGACGACAAAGCTCGTTAAATTTCATAGCCATAATATAATATCATGGAATTATATATTCAAAGTGGTTAACGAGCCGTGTATTAAGCATTATTGCCAACTCAACGGTTCGTTAACAGCTCCCCTATACTGTGTTATATAGCCAGTGATTCACGCATTGATTTGATTTTACAGCCCTATACCTTTTTGTGGATCACGTGTTCGCCTTTGGTACTGTGGCCCTTGTCATGGTGTCCCTTCTCGCTGAAGGCCGCCTTTTTCTCGCCCTCCTCGCCCTTCTCATGGTGCTCCTGGAAACCGGCCTCCTCGTGGTGCTCCTTGTCCTTGCCCTCCTTCTCGTCGTAATGATGGTCGTGCTTCTCCTTGTCGTGATGGCCCTTTTCGCCCTCGTCGTGCTCGTGGTGCTCTTTGTAGCCCTTTTCACGCGACAAAAACGCAATAACATGATACGAGTTAATTTATAACACGCAGTACAAATGACGTTTAATTTGCTGTGGTACCTTCTTGCCGTGTTCTCCGTGCTCGTGGTGTTCTCCCTCGTGATGCTCCTCGGAGCCACCCTCCTCGCCCTCGTGATGTTCCTTCTTGGGCTTGTGATGCTTCTTGTGATGGTGATCGGCTTCCTGAACCAGATCGGCAGCTTCCTCGCCTCTAGGCTGATGCTGCGCCTCGGCTACTTCCGGCTGGTTCACGTTCTGACCCTGCGTCTGGTCATAGTCAGCCCGAGGGTCGACGTACTGTAATCCCTGCTCGTTGTAGTCGACTGGTTCGACTCGTTTCAGGGCTCCTCTCTGCAGCACCGGTGAGTTCCTCGCATGGACGGCTGGTGTACGGTCGGGATAGTCCACCGTGTCCTCGATGACCTCGTAAGATGGTTCCTTCAGCTGCTCGGTGGAAGCGTCCAGTGGTTCCACATATCGCTCGACGTGGCTGTAACTGTACTGCTTGTTGTCGTTGTTTTTGTCTTTGACGTTTTCGGGCTCATTGACGGGGTACTCATTGGAATCGCTGTCAATGACGAACTCCTTGTAGTCCTTGTTTTCCTGGCTGGAGCTATCGAACTTGGCATCGCCGCGCTGACGTTTCGCACCTGGTGACACATGGATAGGCTGAGACATCGTGCCCGAGTTCTGCTCTACTCTAGCCGTCGGAGGAGGTACGTCCGCTTCCACGTCCTGCCGCGCAGTCTTGCGTCTGGAAGGTGTTCGCGGTTGCGTGACCGTCTGCTCGGTCGAGTGAACGTCCGACACCTGTTGGCGAGCGCTGTTGCGTCTGGATGGAACGGTCTGGTAGTTGAAATTCCGTCTCGCCGGGACGGTTCCGTAAGGTAGAGTCTGATGATCCTGTCTGCTCGGTGTTGTGGAAAGGCTATGGGGTTGCACCTGTGTCGTCGGGATAGTAGAAGCTTGTCTGGCTGGTACGGATCCTACGTTTGCTCGATTGGATCGTCTCGGGATGGTGTACACGATCGGCTGATTCTGCTTCACCGCAGGTTCCGTCTGCTGCTCTGTCGAGCTAGCCCGACGCACGGAGTTTCGTCTTCGTAAAGGAGGCTGGAACGTCACAATCTGCTCCTGCGATGTGGATGAGTACGGTGATGGTGACGGATATTGTCTGGCTGGCTGCTGCTGCTGCTGCTGTCTCACCGGAACCGTTGGCGGGTGTTGTCTAACCGCCGGTGCCGTAGGATAGGGAATCGGTTGCGATGAGAATTCCTGCTGACTGAAATGATGCGCAAATTCCGTCGCGTACGGAGCAGTCTGTTGCAGCTCCTGATCCAGTTTCGTCGACAGGGTCGAATGCGGATCAATCGACGTCTTCTGTTGTCTGGTCGCAGGTGCTATGGGGTAGACCAACTCCTGCTGCTGCCTCGTACGAGTGCTCGGTCTCACTGGAGTCGTAGCTCTGGGTATACTCTGCCTCGTCGAAGCAGTTGCTGTATTCTGCCTTACTTCCGCTGCCCTAGTACTAGGAGACGTTGCCACAAGAGCATGTGCCGTCGGTATCGACTCCACGTTCTGTCTGATAGACGCAGTTCTCGTCGGAGCCGTCGGTGTCTGGGCCGTCGGCAGCGAGAACGGTCTGGGCACTCTGTCACCGGCCGCCACTGTTGCCTCCTGACTTTGTACTATCCTCTGGCCTCTATTTCGCTTCTTTTTCACGGCTTCGTCTGCCCGCGACGCAATGAGTTGGTAATTATCGGTCGACCTTCCGAAATTATTAGTAGACACAGGTCTCTCGGTCAACGGCGGATAAAGCGGCAAAGGAGTCGAGGGTGCAGATGAGAGCAGCCAGCTCTGATGATGTTGAAATGAATCTTCCGGAGCAAGCTCGTAAGCTCGTCGCGGAGACGAGGCCTCCGCGATTAATTTGGATGCGTTGGCAGCCGAGGCTCTTTCAGGATTATTCACGCGGCTTGTTGATTGTTTGCGAGGGACTTCGTAGTACTTTTTTTCGAGAGGCATCTGCGGCATTGGGTTGGGACGATGCAAAGCTTGCTGATGAGTGGCTTTTTCTGCGTCAGAGAGATAGAGAGAAAGAGATAGTAGTAGATGAAAGAGCGAGATAGAGAGGTTGATTAACTTTTTTGAATGATGCGCGCCGGTCCTCATTAAAAATTCTGTGGGCGGTGAAAAATATTAATATACCTGTGATGACATCGTCGAGCTTGCTTAGCTCGGCCTTTTTAGCGTCGATCTTTTGCGGTTCGTAGCTTACGATCGATAACGCCTGCTGCAAACTTCCCGCGTCTTGGAGTATGTCGTAGTCTTCCGCTGAGAAGACGTAGGGGTTTACGGGGAAAGTCGTGGTCGTTTCTGCCGGCTGATTATCTCGGTATCTTGCGTTGTACTTTTGAGGACTGTCTTTTTTCGCTGAGCACTGATGGGATACCTAATCAATTAATTTTCTCAATTATTAATTTTAAATATAGCGATGAAAGGATTAAACGTATGAAAATTCAGAAAACGCTAATTGCTTTATTGAGATACGACTTTGTAAATGAAATGCACTAATCGATATAGGATCGTCGTCACTCGAAAAAAAAAAATCACTATACAGTCCATATCACAGGAATATCACTAATAGCACTAGTATACCATGTGTAAAAAGAATAAGAGCAGCAGCACGTCGATGAACCTCATACTCTTCGTCGCCATGATCCTCGTCTGTAGGACCGGTAGTACGTACTGAACCTCGTTGTTGCCGAGCAGCGACAATTATATCACTTCGTCTGGATTCGAAGGAAAAGCCCCCTGTTCGCGAATGATATGACAATTTCACAGCTGATCTCAGTGGATGTCAGTGCGGCTGTGATCTGGCTTCCTCCTTTCTCTCTCGGTTGCACAAGCGATGTGGAGCATAGTCGTCGGATGCCTGAATGCGGGGATTTCAAGGATCGGAAATTGCCGTGACGGTCTGTCAGATTTTTTTTTTTTGTTCGGGGGAGTTCGCCGTTCGTATTCGGTGACAATTAATTAAATGGATCGAAAATTATGTCATTATTACGATTGGCAATATGGCAATGCCCTGCGGCTTACGGAACGATTTTAATTGTTTGACTTTTGAAACGGTTTTCTTAAGCGGCTTGAGCCCTCGCCCGGCGCAGTGTATATGTAATAGCGATGAAGGCGTTGCGTCAATGTTTTGCCGAGTGTTGTCTGTATAGGTGCGCTATATATATATACCTATTAAAAGGATGTGAAATTCATTAGCGATTTATTGCGCGCTTTTGATAAAATTGATCGCTGCGTAAAGTAGTTAGGCATGCCAATTATTTTGCTGGAATTTAGTAATAAACACTGATATCGACGAGGAATTTCCTTCTTCGAAAGTTATTTCATAAATATTATAGTATACCTATACATGCATCATTCAAAGCGAAAACGCAAAATCAATTTTAATCTATATCTTTTTATAAAAAAAGATATTCACTGCGATCGAAAATTTCCTTATTTAAATCAGTGCGACAGCTATTATATCACAATGTTTACCCGCAAAAGTATTCCAACGGCATTGTTTTCAAACATCCTCATGCTATTTACCGAACGAAGCCCGAAAAAGGCGATTACTCGATCAGTTCCTTCTTGCATCAAAAGAAGCCAAGTGTTATCGCGAGAGGCATTAGACTCTATACTATATACGGCGCGCATTCATCCTATTCAATCCGCGCGCAGCGTAGACAAAGGATTTACGGCATAAGTGACGAAAAAAAAAAAAACGTCGCCCGACGGCGTAAGGGGTGTAACAGAGTGTGACCAATTTCACGCCGGCTGTTTTCACTTTCCAGAATCGGTCGATCACGGATTCACGATGGAATGAATCGACGACGACATTATGTATACTGTACCCAAGATAGATCTCCTAATAAATGTCGATCTACTTATAGTAGACGACCGCGCGATTTCGTCCGCGATTCCAAAAACCGAGGAGAATCGAGGCACGAGCGATTTAACTCTACCTGGTGTGTCGATCAGTCAAACTTCTTTAGCGCGCATTTCGCAATTATCGTAAGCTATTATCTGGCCGGCGATCGTTGCAAAACGTTGGGACGCTGAAGAAGGTAACACCCTATTTTCGATCGGATAAATAAATTTTTTTTTAGATTTTTTTTTAATTTTTGCTTTTTAATCAGATTTCGTTGGAAGCGTTATTGTACAAATTTTACAGCTATTTTATATGCTAGAATATTTACAAAATGTTCGCTAGAATAGTACCATAACAAGCATTTTACTGATACTGAAATATAACTATCGCTTTTCTATATATTATTCTAAAAATTAATAAAGTGTGCGGTACAAACAATTAGCACACATCAGTCTTTTTGCGGGCTTAAAAGTTAGGTAAAACGTTAATCTGTTAGTGATGATGACGCTTGTGCTCCCAATGTTTTCCCATCCCGTGATCGCCATCCTCTCCGTGTTTTTCGTGATGATCCTGATGGTGCGAGTGATCTCCTTTCTCCTCGTGACCCTTGTGTGCGTGATGATGGTGACCGTGATGATGCTCCTTGTGATGGCCCTTCTTCTCCTGAAAATTCAGTAATATTCTCAGTTTAAAAAAAAAAAATATAGATTTCGTAAAATTTTGAAAATTCTTAATAATCTCACCTCGTGTTTCCCGCCGTGCTCGTGTCCTCCCTTCTTGTGACCACCCTTATGATGATCGTGATGTTCGTGATGACCAGCGTGTTTCTCGTGCTCGTCGCCTTCGTGAAACTCGTCGTAAAAGTCGTGCTTCTTCTCGTACTCGTCCTACAGAAAGCAACGAAACGGTGCAATAAAATAGTGCGTATCCTGCTACGTGAATAATTTTTCAAATAGAAGAATTCAAACCTTTTTGAATATATTATGTTCACCCTTGGTGCTGTGGCCTTTCTGGTGTTTCGCATCCTCTTCAAACTCTGCCGATTTCTCCGACTTCTCCCCCTTATGATGGTCTTTGTAATGGCCTGCTTCCTCGTGTTTCTCACCCCCGACGTCCTTTTCCTCTTCGTAGTGATGACTGTGACCATCTTTATCTAAATGTTCCTTTCCCGCTTTATCCAGCTCGTGGTAACTTTTGTAACCCTGCGAATCACGCATCGATTCCTAAATTTTCATCTCTTTGATTCACATCACGCGACTATATATGTGTAATATCAAATTAAACATACGAGCTCATTTAAATGTATAACGTTACATAACCCAAACAATGAAAATTATTCTATTTCCTATAATATAAGCGTTTTACGGCGAAATGCCGAGACTGCGAAGTGAAAAAGACAAGTGCTACTTTCAACTTATATGATGTAATACCTTATGACCCTCGTGGCCCTTATTCTCGTGATGCTCGCCATGATGATGTTCGTCCTCCTTTTCCTCCTCGTGCTTCTCAGGCTCGTGGTGGTGCTTATCTATATGAAAAAGGCTTGTAATTTAAGTATAGCGCTTTGAAAAGGCTGAAAAAAAACACAAGTATCTATATTCCGCAGTTATACGCTGCGAGTTTTTAATCAGATTATACACCGACGCGCCCTTCCTTTCTTGGCTTTGAACGTATATATTTGTTTTCGAGTGAAACAGTCGTTATTTTCCAAAAGAATCAATTTAACACGTGATTAATAAAACTTCGCGCACACTGCAATATACCGTCAAATATAAAAGCGCAGACCTTCGTGTTTCGTGTCCGAGGTCTCCTGGTCCTCCTGGGCGTATCTGAACTTTAGCGGTCTGCTGTAAATTTTTCTACCGATCCCGCACTGCAACAACACCGCCGAAACTAACATCAGCAGTAACACCGCCCGATTCTTGCAATTTATCATCGCTGCTGCCACGCATGTGTGCACACACTGTGTTTGTATCTCTATAATACCATAAATTAATTGTACTGCAGAGTATATAGGAATATTCTACGTTCTTCCTCTCGAAGAAGCTTATGGTTAAATTCTCACTAAGCGAGTTAATCGTCGACTAAGAGGATGAGCGGAGTAACGGCCGGTTTATAGCCGTCGGCCGATTTTTCACGGGGCAACTTTTTGCGGAGACGAGCGATGACACGGTTCCGCTGTCCGCGGCTTTTTACTCGCCGGAACTACTGCTCGACGAGGTAATACAATATTGACTATAGCTTCATTGTTCGGCTGTCAGCTCTATGTTTCTCGCGGTATTATATCTCCAGCTGTACATTGCAGATTGTTTGTTACGATGTCTTTTTTTTTTATTTGCAATCTGTGGTACGTGTATTTAATAATATACTAGTGTATAGATCGATAACAGGCATTAAGTTGCGAACAGAGGGTATTAGCGAGAATGCGTCACGAGGGATCAGGTCGTACGTGCATAACAGCGTTACCTATACAGCAAGTAGCTTTTGTACTTACTTCCTCGAGAAAAATAAAACAATTCGTTATTGTAAAGTGCTTTGAGCCCGTTGTATAACTATCCGATATAGGCAGATGGAGTTCACGCGATCATTATATTCAAATCTACAAATTTTTCCTCGATCTCAAAGACGCCGCTTTTCTTCTATGGAAAAAGGCCTAATTGTATTAGCATTTATCGCGAAGCAAGAAAGCGAGACGCTTTGCCGATGTGCCGCAAAACCGCCAATTTTCATACGCTTACTATAGCAAAAACCGGCTCTGACGCGGATGTCTCCGACACTATATTATATTATATACTGCGAACAATCATGTTGAGGTTTTTTTTAAATTCGATTATAATTTTCCAAGTAGTATAACTTGTGGAAGATTTCGCAACGGTCGAGTGGATTAATCTATAATAATATATAATATACATTCGCAGTCGCGATGCGTGTTTACAAAGCTCGCGATCGGAGGCCACAATCAGGTCAAGATTCTAAGGCTACTCTCTCGATGCTTTTATTTAAATCGAACGTGCCGATTAGCTATATTCTCAAATTGGATGAGAGTGGATGAAAGTAAACAAGAGGCGGAATTTGTGATTTCCATTTTTTTTCTATTCCATCTTTAAATTTTTGTATAAATATTTGCGCGCGATAAAGTCGTTCGAGGTGACGGCCGGGGTAAAGCTTATATGTCGAGTTAGTCATCTCGGAAATGAAGGAAGATATTATAATGTATTATAAGGTATATACGCATCAGAGGGTAGGAAGATTTAAAAATCCTGGAAAGAGAGTTATTGACGTCACCGCGGCGGAGCGCTGAAAGCTGAAAGAAAAAGGGAAAGCCTATACACGCGACGTCAAGATCTAAAAAAGGGTATATGCCTTTCGTAAATATTGTGTTCTTGAGAGTAAAAGAAAATGCTCTACCCATAAAAAGTAATCTTCAGCGTCGTATACGTATAATATATACGCGGTGTCCGTCACGAGTCTCCTCAGCTGGCAATAAGAGCCTTAATAATAATAATAACAAAAGCCGCGCATATATCCCGCACGAAAATTCACCTCTGCACAAAAGTGCTGAAAATCCGCGAAGCTCACGTGTCTCACTCCACGTGCCCCTTTTAAATTTCAAGTAAATTAACAGCACCAATCCACAGACACACAACATCGAGAGATGAACGTCCGGTATACACACGGGCACTCATATCACGTGCAACGTCGTCGTCGACGACTAACGAGATATGCGAGAGACTATAAGCAAATTAGCGCCTGTGTCGCGCATCATGTCGTATACACACACACACACACATCAGGAAAAAAAAAGTTTACAAGGGCGAGAGAATAAACAATAGGGTCTCGGTTAAGTCGGACTAATTCGATTTCTTCCTCGCAGCCGTAGGTATATAAGCTGCCGTCTAAAAGAGACGCGCGCGTGACGATGCATCGCCAGTTGTTGGATTTTCGCGCTCTGACGCGCATCAGGTAAAAGAAGAAGAAGACGCGGTATATAATTGTATTAGATGTATAAAGTGCGCGTGTGCATTGCTATATATTGTATATAACGTGCGTGGGTGCAGCAAGGTGCAAGGGCATACATATACATATATCTATTTAGAACGAAGTAGAAGAGGGTTTTTTATAGATTCAATATAGGGGACCGAGAGAAGATGGTGACGGCGAGTGAAAAGGAGGTGGAGGCGGCGCCCGCCGAGAGAAGTAAACGCGGGCTCACCCACTATGCTTTCCACTTGCCGAGATCGCTCAGTATCGAGGAGAAGAAATACCTGCTGTCGGTTGAGAGAGGCGACTTGCCTAATGTCAGAAGGATGCTGCAGGCTGCTGGGAAATCGGTATGATGCGGAGACGTATGTGTATGTGAGATGATGTAGTTTTGAGATGTGTGTGTGTGTGTGGTATCGCGAAGCAGATGGTGAAGTGTGTCGAGGTGTATTTACACGGCTTCGCGAGGATTTAGCCAGACATTCCTATAACTTCGCGATCGTGCTGGGGTTGATGACACTTTTTTTTTCTTTTAAGCGAAGACTTAAATTCACGTTTGTCTTTTATTTTATTGAAAGCTTAACTTTAAAAAAAAATATTATAATTTAAGCATTAGTAAATCTGGGAAGCAATTTTGCAGAAACAATTTTGCCAAGTGTCAACTAAATTTTACTATATGTAAATTTTGCTTGCGATTTTCGAATGGCGCAGTTTGATAACAAAAAACGTTCTATTTCAAAATTCTCAGAACAACAAGTCGATCGACGTAAACTGCGTGGACAGTCTGGGTCGTGGCGCTTTGACCCTAGCGATCGAGGCGGAGAATTTGGAGATGGTCGAGCTGCTGATCGTGATGGGCGTCGAGACAAAGGACGCGCTCCTGCACGCGATCAATCAAGAATTCGTCGAGGCCGTCGAGCTGCTGCTCGAGCACGAGGAACTCTTGCGAAACATCGAGATCGAGGCGGCGGCAGGTGGCAACTGTAAGTTCGAGAACGCGCCGGGCAATACTTTATATAAAATACGTAACCTACCTACTTTTGTCGTCATCGGTCATCTTGTAATGTTTCAAAAACAGCGAAATTAGATTGACCGCACTTTTCCGCGTGAGAGTAGACGTACGGTTTATTGAGTTCTGCGCGGATGGTGCGTTATTATGTATATATACTTTGCAGTATATGGATACACGCGTCGTGGAAATAATTTTTAGCTTGAAATTTTGATGATTTACTAAATTTTAATATTAACAATATTAACTGAATGCAAAATTTAAAATGAAAAAAAAAGATGAATAAATGACCAAACAATACGCGTGTTAGGTAACCCGGAAATAGTGCACAGCTGGCAAAAGGTAGATCCGTCACTGGCCCGCTACGCACCAGACATGACACCGTTGATCCTCGCAGCTCAGAAGAACAATTACGAGATCCTGAAACTTCTCCTCGATCGGGGAGCCACACTTCCAATGCCCCACGACATCAAGTGCAGCTGCGCCGACTGCATCCGTGCAGCAACAGGTATGAATATAAAAAATGCATGAACAAAGGAATTCCGTGCTATTATTATTATTTTTTGTTTAATAACCATAGTCACCCACGCAAAAATCCTTTTCACCTTGAATAGCTGAGCCGTGCTTTATACGGCGTCAGAGATAGTTTGATGTTTAATTTGACGCGGTCCTCTCGCAGGCGATCCTCTGAGACTATCGAGCACGCGGATAGCCGAGTACCGGGCCCTGGCCAGTCCAAGTTTAATAGCCCTGAGCTCACCAGATCCCCTGATGACGGCCTTCCAATTGAGCTGGGAACTGAGGGAGCTCGCACTAGCCGAGCCCGAGAGCTGCACCGAGTACATGCGGCTACGCAAGCAAGTAGAAAAGTTAGTGCGAATGAATTTTTCTGTTAACACATAATGACGGCAATATCGATTAAACTTCACATTGATTTCACTGATTTCAATATGCACCGTTCATTTTGACATTTTTCAGATTCGCAGTGGACCTTTTACAACAAACTCGCAGCTCGTCCGAGTTGAACACAATCCTGAACTACGACCCCGACGACCATTCGGCCGAGCCGACTAAGCAGCTTGCGAGGCTCGAACAAGCCATCCGTTATAAACAGAAAAAATTCGTCGCACATCCCCACGTCCAGCAACTCCTGGCAGCCATATGGTACCACGTCAATTATTTACGCACTCTCTTTATAATGAAACTATTTGCTAAATGAAATATTTTAAAAATTTAATCGCACCCACGCATCAAGGTACGAAGGTGTCCCGGGCTTTCGTAGAATGGGCACAATCCAGAGAGCTTGGATCATAATTAAAACAGCCCTGCTCTTTCCCTTCTACTGCACCATCTACTTTTTCACGCCCAACACGTCAACAGGACAGACAATGCGCCGTCCCTTTATGAAATTTTTAGTCCACGCGTCATCCTACCTTTTCTTTTTACGTGCGTATAATAATACTACCTACTAAGTACATTTCACAGAATTTTAAACTCGTCAACTATTTCCGCAGTGGTATTGATCCTGGTGTCCCAGCGTTTCGAGGAAGAGCTCGTCAGCTGGTTCGGCACTGATTACGACCGGCAACAGCTCGTGGAAGGCTTCTCCAAGCAAAGAGGCCTAGGTCCGTCCTTTCTCGAGTGCATCGTCGTCATCTACGTACTGGGCTTTATTCTAGAAGAAACGCGAGAGGTAGGCACACACTTCAAAAACACTTCACAGCGATGCATATAAACATTAATACACAATAATATTTTTCTATCAGGTCTACGTAGACGGTCTACGGGCCTACCTTCGCGATCTCTGGAACTTCATCGACTTCTCGCGCAACACGCTGTACGTGGCAACGGCTATCCTTAGAATAGCCGCCTACATACAACAATCGGCGGAGATCAGCCAGGACAGCGGTGCCGCGATGATACCCCGTGAACGTTGGCCCGACTTCGATCCGCAGCTCATCGCCGAGGGTCTTTTCGCGGCGGCCAATATCTTCAGTGCCCTGAAGCTCGTGCATCTCTTCAGTATCAATCCACACCTTGGACCGCTGCAGGTGCGAGACGTTCTCTTTGAAGCAATATAATAAACAGATATGAAAATTGAACGAACGAATTTTTTTAAGATCTCCCTCGGGCGCATGGTCATCGACATAGTCAAGTTCTTCTTCATCTACACGCTGGTGCTATTCGCGTTCGCATGCGGTCTGAACCAATTGCTCTGGTACTTTGCCGAATTGGAGAGGAAAAAGTGCTACAGCGATATCGACGATCCCTCTTGGGATTCAGCGAGCGACGCTTGCATCAGGTGGCGGAGGTGAGCATTTCTATGCAACGTTGCTTCTCTCTCTCCTCTCTCGATTATTATTATTATTGTGCGCAAAAAGAGGGTAATTGGATTTTGTTTTTGTATATTGCAGGTTTAGCAGTTTATTCGAGACTTGCCAGAGCTTGTTTTGGGCCAGTTTTGGAGGCGTCGGAATCGACAGTTTTGAACTGACTGGTAAGTAAATATATTTTAGTTTGAAATTAATCGCTTATTTATTTTCCTTTACTCTTACGCATCGCGTATTATAGTTAAGTAAATTAAAAGTAGTGAACTACTGAATATTCAAGCGCAGACTAAAACGTAAACTACTCCAATGATTGCTCGCCGTTAAATTAATGCCGCGTACGTCGGCATTTTCCAATTGCATTATTTAGACTGCCAAGAGCTAAATTGCACTGAAACGATCGTTATTTTAACTCGGATAAAGTTTCAAATGAATTTCAACTTAAAATTTTACATAAAATAACACGAAATTTCATTTTCCAAATCAAAGGCATCAAGAGTTACACCCGATTCTGGGGCCTATTGATGTTCGGCTCGTACTCCGTGATAAACGTAATCGTCCTCCTAAATCTCCTGATCGCCATGATGAGTAACAGCTACGCAATAATCGAGGTAACGATTCCTGCAATCTCACCAATAAACCTTCCTAATATCGTAGCCATACCATTCAAATTTTCGTATCCCATAGGAACACGCCGACACCGAGTGGAAATTCGCTCGGACCAAGCTCTGGATGAGCTACTTCGAGGAGGGCAATACACTACCTCCACCGTTCAACATTTTACCCCATCCAAAGTTGCTGCTGAGGTGTTGCGGTGTGCAGCGTAAGAGCCTGAGCAAGCGTAGCAGCATCCGAAGACGTGCTCGAGAGCATAAGTAAGCGTTACATATTTTTTTTTTAAACGTACGCAATTTCAATCAGAGGGCGAAACACTTTTACACGTTAGATTATAATTTACGGAAAATGAATTAATAATTGAGTAAACTTTGAAGGTACGGTTCGGTGATGAAGGCTTTGATCTGGCGATACGTCGTTACCGCTCATTCAGAACACGAGATGGAACCCGTGACCGAGGATGACATTCACGAGCTCAAGTCCGATTTCTCGTCTTGGCGATGCGAGCTTCTTGAAATTCTTAAGAGGAACGGAATGGACACCGGTGGTGCTGACACTTCCAATAGCAGTAAGCTATTATAATTTTGAAAAAAAAATTAATAAGGGCTATGTAAAGCTTATATTAAATCTTTTCAGCCGTCCTCGGCAAGAAGATGCGAATCTGGGAGCGAAGACTAATGAAGGACTTCCAGGTAGCATCTCTAGCCGACGACCCTATCGAGGAGATGCAGCTTCTCGAGAATCCACCGGAGGGCGAGGAGATCGCAGCCAAATGGCGCAGAATCGCCCGCCTGGCAGTCCTGAAATCTGCCGAGCACCGCTGGACACAAGTGATTGATAGCACCGTGAAAAAGTCGCAAATCGGTAGAAGCAACAATCGAGTGTCTTTGAAGAACCAGGCGAACCTTAAGCGAGTCATGGAGGAGGCCAGAAGATTGTCGCTGACGAGTCCACCGCCTCCTTTGACGCCAATTCGATTACCTGATCCGATCAATCCGACTAATATACTGAGGGTCTTAAAAGACAGCGATGACTTTAGCCGTTTCTCCAGGGATGTGTCACCCGCTATCAGCATAGCGATCACTCCAGAGCCTACTTCGCTGACGGACAATTCTAGAGTCGGTTTCAACATTTTCAATTATTATACATACTTTAATAATGATTTATCTTCTATAATAAATTAAATGGTTTCTAGACGAAGAACGACTCATCAGCGGTGAACTACGTAGATGAGCGGTACCAGGGTCGATCAGTGTCGCCGCGACCTCTCGCACCCGTACGCACGTCGCCCCCGCGCGTCATCAAGCGCAAGCCGCAGGCACCTCCGCCGGGCCAAGCGCGATCCCAAAGTCCGACCAAGAACATCCTCAGCGTCGATAATCTCGTGGTACCTGGCGAAGGTAGCAGCAGTATTGTGAGACCAAGGCCCAAGAGCCCGAGGAGGATACCCGAGGTGGCGATCATCCCTGTGACGCCCGAGCAGAAGGCAAATTACAGCAGTAGAGGCTTCGTGAAAATCGAGCCAAAATCACCGAGGGTAGCAGCTGCTAACAAATCACCGAGGAGAAACGGTGGCTGGCTCTGAAGGGAGAGCTGGTAACTTGCGTATCGACTGATGGTGGAAGGCTTGCTTCGACTGAGCGTCCGGGTATGGGCGCCATTTGCGGAAGTGTATGACTGCACTCGAAGGTGCTATTGCTGTTGATTTTATCATTATTTTTTTTATTTTATAGAAAATTATTATTGTTGATTAATTAGATAGTTGCACAGTCATTGCATTTATGGAAGAATAATTAACAACATTTTTAGAAAACGTAGAAAGAGAAATGAGATGTTACAGCAGAGGCAAAGATTTTTAACGCTGATCGTAATATTGTATTATTGTATATAGCTTATTATCTAAGTAAATTGACGCGATCGTTTGAAACTTTCGCCATGTATTGATTTTGTTTATAAGAAGTTTTTAAATAAAAACTTGCGCATTATGTATATATATAATATTTATTTACTCAACTACAAATACATGCATCTTCTTATTCTCTTATACCGAATTCAATTATAACAATCACCCATCTTTACGTTCGAAAGTCCATCTTCTCATTACGCGAAGCGCGAGAATGCAATTAAAATTGATTTTCTTGTGTGCTATTTAACATTGGCTTCGGGACATAAAATTTCGCTTAGCGTGAGTCAATCTCATTCCTCATTCATACATATTCATACGCACACATTTGCAAAAGAATGAATCGAGGGATTCTCGCAGATGTCGATGATAAAAACAGTGTACCGAAA
>UCQR01000966.1:47204-57470 GCA_900474235.1 Cecidostiba semifascia
AATAACAAGCTATTTATTGTCTGGATTTCTGCTCGCAGTGAACATAGCAAAGAAATTTCTACATTGTGGCAATGCACGAATCCAGTTTTTTCAATCTTTGCTCACCTAGCGACTAGACTTGAAATATTTACAAATTTACAAAATTCATCTCGGGAACCCTCAAAGGAAATCTCAGATCCATGCACGTAGCACCTCAGTATCCCCTTTACATCTACCCCTAAGGGCTGTCTAAACTTAGACATGAATTTTTTACCTCCTATCACGTTTCGATGAAAAGGTCGGCAATCAAAACGACTTGACCGTGACTCTGGGGGTTTGTTGCTGTTGCTGCTGCTGGTCATCGGTCTGAGCTCCAGCAGTCCTTGTAGGCGTCGGCGTCGAGATCGGCGTCGCCGAGCCGCCCGTGGATGCGCGAGCTGAACGATTGAAGTGCTTGCGAAAAAAGCGCCGACGAAAGTGTTTGATAATGTGGGTATCTCTTACTCCAACGCTAGAGGAACCGTGCGAGTAACCGGCATCAGCAATTGAGCATTTACTCTCCGAGTTTACCCCAACTTCCGATGTGATGCATTACCTTGGGGATCAGAGGTGGACTGATGGCGATCAGATGTCGATGATAAAAATAGTGTACTGAAAAAAGTTTTCTTTGTATATTTATATTTGAATACCGACAGCACAAATTCTTGAGAAAATCTTACAATACCGTGTCTGGGCTTGATTAGGCTGCTTGCACAACTTTGCTCTGAGCGGTTTTCTGTGCGGAATTTATCTTGTCACCGAGCGACAGAGCCATACCCTGGCTCTTGGCGCGGATGCGAATGTGTCCAACCACTGGAGCGTCAGGCTTATTCAAAGGTTTCTCGATCGACAGATTCGCCAGAGCGTCCTCGCCGAAGATCGACTTGGCGTACATGTTTGCCGCCATGAAGCCGCACTGTCCGGAAAGAGCCTGAAAGATTATTACATCATATTATTAGCGCGTATATTGTGCGATTTGCGCAAATATTTGGATGCATCGAATATTACCATATATTTGCGTAAGAGGTTATCGAAAAATATTTTTGAAAAATGCATGAGTCATACGCGCATGACTCGGACAGCGCACGGCATTAAAAGGATTAGAAGTAATGCTGACTTCTCCTACCTTCTCTGGAGTGAGGCATCGCATGTTTGTAGATTTGAGAAGATGAGCAAGATATTCTCTGAGATCTGAAAGCGTCGTGTTGACCGAGACTTTGTTTTCCCATTCGAACTCAGCCCACATTTGTCGGAACTCGGCGTCTGTACACGTGGCCGGAACAATGTAATCCATGATGTCGATATGAATGTCATTCAGCACCACAACACTTCTATCAGAAGCAGCTCCGCTGACGTCATATACTGTAAAATTTTTATAAAAAATTATTCTTTTTCTTAATTTTCAATAATTTGTTTCATTTTTTAAAAACACACCGATATTGCCAAAAATAATTCCGTTCTCCGTCGACGCAACTTTGACGTTCGCCTTGATGCTGGCGAAATCGCGGGGTGCCAGAACAATGGGCTGCGGCCTCTCGACGAGCTTTAGGTCACCCATGGTTGCGAGCTCCAACGTACAGTTTTGCAGAGTGTCTTCGGTTTGATTGACGATGAGCACATCGAGTACGATATCGTACTGGTTTACATGAACGAGTGCCTCGGCGTAGACCGGGTCAGAGAAACCGGTCAGCTGGGTAACCTTGCTGAGGGCACTAGGTGCAGGAGTCTCCTTTTCGCCACCAGATCTGCCGGCAACTGCGGCACTCAAACTTTGCTCAAATACATCGCCGGCTCCGCCCGTCAAATCCGAGCTTCGGCTCAGCTGCAGGAACTGGATGGGATCGTCGACCTGCACGATATTTCCGGGTTTTTCCTTTGCCTAGAATTATTAAAATTATATAGAATCGTTCCATTGGATTATCAACAATTGTTTTATACCTTCTGATTTTGTGACTCCTCTTCGGCCTTAGCTGTGAGCATTTTGCCCAAAGCATCCCTGCACCCTTCCGTGAATACTTTCTGTACGAGAGGGGTTGGACAGGCTAAGGAGCGCAGACATAGGGAGATCCTTTCGGCGTCGTCGTGCGTCATGGCTTTGGATGGAAGACCAGAACGACCGAGCTGAAGAAGACTCGACATAATGAGCATGGATTCGGCTTGCATCCTCTTACTCTTCTTTCCGTCTTTCTCCAATTCCTTGTAACGCAGAGCTAATTTAGCTAATGTGGTAGCTAGTGCAGCAGAAATAAAAAAGTCACCATCCATCATGTACTGCACTAAAGCTGGGCGCTTCTCTTCCTTTTTGCCTGTAAAAATATTAAGAATTTAAAACTTTTGCTGCCCGCGTAAAATTCACGCTTTGTAAATTGAATTAATACCAGTAGAGGCTGAACTGAATGCACTCTGGGAAGCATAAGTTCCATCGGAAGTGACCAGCTGTGCAGGCGTAGCTTGGCTACCTTCTTCCTCTTCTGGAGGCTTGTCGCCTGCTTGCCTCTTGTTTTCTGCCTCTACGAGAGGCAATTCGCCAAGAACAGATCTTACACGCGCCATTACAGTTTCGATGTCTTCTTTGGATGTAGCATATTCGCCAAGAATCCACAAAGCTCCTCTATGAATATGGACTGACCGAATTTGTGGAAACGCCTAAACGATAAATAAGTTTTAAATTTGTAGAAGATCGACATGTGAAAATTGAATTGAAAGCAGGCAACTTACCTCGAGCAGTTTTTCAATAATCAAGGGTCTCAGATTGTCGAATCTTTGTATGGCTTCGCGAATAAATACAAGTACATCATTTGCTGCTGCTTCACTGCTCTCTGCAAGGAAATCTGTTAATACTGGGATAACTGTAGCAGCCACTTCTGGGAATTTAATGGAGCAAGAATGTAATGTTCTAACAAGAAGTTGTCTGTATTTTCCAGCATCTTCTTGTTCACCGCCAGATGTTCTGATAATTTCTTTCTTTAGCAGTTGCACCATTTCTTCTATAGTTCTTGTTGTGACTAAATCCATTGCAAGAGCAAGAGTTTTCGTTCTTACTTCAAGTGCGGGAGAACCTGTACAATTAAAAAAAACATTTGAAATTAGTCTGCGTAAGGCATAGTTTAATTCTTTTAATTCAGAAGGAAAGCAAATCATACCTAGAACCCGCAAAACGTCCATCACAAGATCTTGAAGAACTCTTTCATGATTGGGACTATCCTTCAGAGAAATTAGCCTATCCAGAACAATAAGTTTCACATTGTTGTCACTTTCTTTTACAACTAATTCAATATAACAAGAAGCAGCAGCTTTAATAGCAGTTGGAGCACTCGAAAGTGTAACCAATGTACCAGCTGCTTCATAACGAACTGCGGCACTTGGTGAGTTCAGTAAACTATAGATACATCTAATAAAACGAGCACGCTCAGATGGGTTAGCAAGACAGACCTATGGAGAAATTATGAAATCAAGTTAAGACTCCCTTTGCTAGTATTGCGCAACCCTAAACTATCTGTCAGTTATAAATACCTTGTAAATCAGCTCGACAATAACAAGTTGCAAAATGTCACCGAAGCTTGGAACTTGATCCAAACAGGCAGAGAGATAAGAAAGAGCTTTGCTCTGATCCGCGTGTAGCAGCATGAGAAATGCATTCCTCCTGCAGGACATATCCTGCTCGGTTTCCAAGTACTTTGAAATTTGTTCCGGAGCATCAGGAATGAGGAACTCAAAGTTTTTGTATATCGTAAATATTGCTAAAACAGCATTGCGTCTAACGTAGGAATGCCTATGCTCCAAGCAAGCGGTTATGGCTGGCATGAGTGGCTCCAGAAGTTCTGGCTCCTTGAGTTTGCACAAAAACCTGTAGAGAGAGAAACCAGCAAATAAGTCAGTACACTCGCCGAAACGAAGCAAAGTGATGGCAAAGAAAGCCTACCTCAACGTAGATCCCCTGACGAATTCATTAGGATGCTGCAGGTCTTTCCTGTAAGCATCGCAGACGAGAATCATCTCCTGCAGGAGCTTGCCATCGGCAGTAGTCTTGGGCACGATCTCCCAGAAGATGAGCAGCAGCTTCTTGATAGTGTGATCCTGCAGCGGCAAGACAAACCTGATGATGGTCATGAGAAGGCCAGGCAGTCTCTCGCCGCTCATGATCATGTTGATGGTCTTCTTGAGAGCATCGATCTTGACGTTGACGTCACCCTTCTCCAGATCTTGCTTGAGCTGGAGCTCGTTCAGCGGCTCCGAGTCCGTGGGAATGTTTATGAGTGTGTAGCATGGCTGATCGGCTATGCTACTCATCTTGCCTTGGCTGGTGTCTCGTCGTCAGCGAAGCGACTATCAGCTTGGGTCCTGCTGCAACATACGGAAACAAGTCACGCATCATATCAGACATTCATCGCATCATAATATTGCAGAGCACGTATGTATGTATGTACGATGCGATTGCTGAGAGTCGCAGTGGGTGCGAAGAGGTTAGGTTAGCGAGTGACAAGCAGCTGGGAGAGCTGCAGTTCGACAGGTGGCTCGGAGATGCGGAGGGCAAAGGTCGCGGACCTACCTCGTAATTACAAAGCAAAGGAGATGAGCAGAGCCAAGGTGCCGCAGATAATTGACATTTAGCCTTTTGTCGCGAACGAAACGGCATACGTGTCAAACCCCTGGCTGGAACTTCGGCCGTTCTCCGCTCAGTGCTCAGTGGCGTGCAGTGAAAGGGTTTATTGTTATTATTATTATTATTATTGTTGTTATACTTACGAGTGACGCGTTGTGCTCATGCGCTCCAGGTCAGCAGGTATATAAGTGTGATGGTTGCATGCCACCCCAGATAGGTAGGTATGCAAACTTTTTTTTACTTATCAATCACGCACGTTCGGGGAAGGTTAAATAAGTAAGCGCGATGAGCTTTTTTTGCCGTTTTTCACACCTGCACCTTGCTCAGTCGGTGCAGGTCACTCGCGAGTCTATACTTTTGTCGCTATCTCTAATAACTTTTGTACCTGCATTAGGTAAGTTTAAACAATCTGATATTAAATTTATTATCAATCTTCTTGTACATTTCGTATATTTCAAAAAGTAAAAAAGAAATACGCATCTAAAATACAGTGACACGTAAATATGCATACAAAGCAAAGATATAATCGCAAGTGAATCAATGAGATATATAGCTTTGAGCTTGCATCCAACGAATTTCATTCATACCTATATATAAGTAAGTTGTATATATATCATTAGAATGACTCCGCTCTGTGATAAAGTTTAAAGCAACAGGAAAAACATTGGCATAATATAGACTCATCATCTCGAGGAAATACTGATGGACCAAACTGCTTATATACCACCACATGCACGCTCTCGAGTCATTCATTTACATCGATTATATTTTAGATCATCCCGCGGCGCTGTTATACTGTCAATAATAATAATGTATATATTATATTAGTCTATACTTCCGCGTGTCAGATTTTTCCGCGCGAACGTTGGTAAAGATTGTCGCTCCTTTTTTTTTCTATTCGACAATAAGTTATACAGTCTGTGACCCCGAGCGCGCGATATAACCGCGCATATATATGTGCATATACGAACCGGGAGAGATGAGGAATCGAAAAGAATGAAAGAAAAAGAAAGACAAGAATAAAAAGTTTGAAAGTCCAAGATTATGTCGCGGATCATAATCGTCATCGCCGATTATGCAACCATATAATTCGAGCGAGCCTAAAAGCACCGGCGACATCATAATAACTATATTAGCGCAATCATATATTTATAAACCATGGAATTTTACCAGAACTCTTTCTCTCTTCGTGTAAACAATATATTTATATAAGATCTGCGAAAGATCTCGTCTTCTGCACCACCAGGCCACGATTTTCCCATGTGCTAGCAAATCGTCGCGAGAGCGATAAGTTTCAATTTCCTAGAAATTCCATATAGTTGTGAGTTTGGAACGTCTAAACAGACGCGTTTAAGAAAGAAAGAAATGAAAGTACATATGTACATGTATAAAATTAGAGAGAGAGAGAGAGAGAGAGAGAGAGAGAGAGAGAGAGAGAGGTCTATCTTCCTCTATTGATTAGAGACGCGCGCAATAATTTTCTTTGTCCGCGTAAACAAGCGTGGTGGAGGTGCCTTTTGCGCGCGTCAACAGACTGCAGAATACCTGGGCTGCAGGCACGTATACGCGGCTATCAACGAGATGAACGCAATTACAGCTGTGATTTCGTGCGCACGCGACTTTTTGATCGGGCTGAGGGTTGTAAAGAGAGCTTTTCCTCGAATTTTCTTTTTATCAGAAAAACTCAAATGATTTTTTTGGGGGGTTTTATTTACTCTTGTTCAATTGTGCAGTGTAGGAGATGTGAGAGTGCGGGCATACTAATACAATACTATACAATATCTATTGGCGGCATGCATGTTTAAATTGGTTCTACCCTGGTAATTAATAATCAAAAAATTAAAGCTGGATTCAACCTAAAAAAAGTGATTTATACTGAACAATTTTCAGCCGATCCGCAGTTTTGGATAAAAAAATGTTGATGTTACGCTGTATAGCTTTGAGATAATTGCAGTTAATTTACTCGTCAGAGACGAGAAAAATTTTTCTTCAAGTTTATGCGACATAAAAAGGTCTATTAGGAGTTAGAAAGACGTGGTGGAACCTATACTTTTTTTACAGAAACATCGTCGTACGTCTGCACTGTGTCTAGAAAAAGTTTTTTTCAAATGTACGAGGATATTTAATACATAATGCATTCACCTCGTATTATGCAGTAGAAAAAGGAAAATTTGTTTTCACGCAGACATTCTTGCCTGATAGGTTTATCTTTGCAATTCCGTCATTACAAATGTTTTGAATATTAAAAAGGCAGATAAAAATAAATTTTGCAGATACTTTTACGGTTAATAATTGGATAAAATTAGTTAACTTCAAACGCACTTACTACTGCGTAGATCTAATATCTTGGTAGACAAATCACACATTCTTCATTAAATTAGCAATATACGTTTGACGAAATGTTACTAAAAATTCCAAATTCCATACGTGTCCTAATCGCATGTACTTCTCAAAAACACATTATCGGCCGCATGTAATTCTGTCGAGACTTACAAAACATCAGGACAGAGACGCCACTGCATGTAGCGCATGCATGTTTACGAGTGCAACGAGATAAGATTTTTGTTATCCTGTTGAATGTCCTGTCGAAGAATTTTAACAGCAGATACGATATTAATATTATACACTTTATTCTTCTCCCCGCTGGTCGCGCGAATAAGGCGCAACAATAATAATAACAAAAGTTTCAGTTGGCTGAAATGTAGCTGGAAATGCAAATTGAGCGAAACGTCGGAGTTCCATATTGGCATATGTGTGCTAATATGTTACAGTACAGCATGACTTGGTCCATGCATTTGCATCGAGGCGCTTCAAGCTACGTTTTAACATAAATCCTTACAGTTGAGTACCCGAGGGACAACGCGCAATTCACACACAATAATCGCCTCAAGGATATGATTTAGCATTTTCTCTGATTTTCGCGAAAAATCAGCACATTAAAACCACATGCTGCATCTCGGCCTTAATCCAATTCCAAGCTGAAACTTCTCAAAACCCATAATAAACACACAACGCGTCGAGGCTGAAGTCATCCATATAACCGACGAATCTAGAACAACGAAGTCAAGAGAGCCCACGTGTGTTCGCGAAGACGTCCTCGCGTCATGCGAAAACTAGTTCAGCTCACTCTCAGACTCTCTCATATCCACGTTCTATGATAAAAACCCACATTTTCTTGCGTCTGACGCGAGTGCAGTGTCCTCGGACGGACATTCTCGCGGCATGACACTTATACATATATATAGGTATATATATGTATAAGTATACACACACAGCCAAAGCGACTGTTTTACACACGCGAGTGCAGTGAGAGCATATAATACGAGTCGTACCTATATACAGGTGCGATGCGTGCGTGTGTACAAACCGGCATTAAAAGAAAGAGAGATAATATAGAGTCGCGATTGCTGGAGCGCAATTTCAACACGTAGGCTCGGATAAGCCGGAGGATTAAAACCGGATGAAATAGCGGGCCACCTGAAGAGTGCCTCTCAGACATCCGAGCGCATCGAATCGACATCATCGAACTCTGTCTCTCCTCTTCTTCGCCAGCCAAGAGATGCTGCTCGTGAAGAGGAGATCGCTACTGCTGGCGATCGTTGTCACGACGATCGGTTTGGCGAACAGCCACATGCAGCACTGCAAGAGCACTCTGAGGAAGATAAAGTTCGAGTACTGCAGCGGAGGCTTCAGGAACAAGAGGAGCAGCCCCGCAATCGTCGACGCCCTAGATCCCGCTGCCGATTTCGCAAGTACGTCGTTACCGATCAGCGCACCGCTGCAGTTCGTTGTTGCTGTTGTTGATCATATGGTGTCACGGTCAGGAGGAGGACTGTTATAGATCGCGAGTTGTTCTGCTGCTACTGTTTTTCGCTTTAACTATGTAGTCTGTGGTGAAACGCGTTGCGAGACGGTTTTTTTGTTGCGAGGTGCGCGTAATCGGTATATCATTTGTGCGCGACTGCAGTAGTGTGCCAGAAAAACCGCTGCGGTATACTGTGTGATGGTTAAAAATACTTCACGTGCAGAGCACATGGGATATTGGATTGATAAGCTGTTGTTTTTTTCCCCTCTTATTCGTGGCTATACTATTTTAAGCCCTCTGTTTTTCTCTGCTGTGGAAAAGGAAATGCGGAGGGCCGATAGGATTCGAAGATCGGCATAGGGTCATTAATCTTGACGTGAAAAACAGAGTCTGTTTTGATTAACGCCTCATTTGACATCGCTGAAATTTTCAATGAAGTGTCACGGACAACAGCCTACATAGCGGCGCTTCGCGTCCGTTCATTCATCAGCTGCGCTTTTTTCTATACTAGCTGTGTCTGCGAAGCTCGGGGAAAACAGTGAAAAAGTGACACTGGAACGGATCTTTTTAGTGATATACACGGTCTTGTTTTCATTGAAAAGTTCAATCGTCGATAAAATTGATTTATTTTCGACTCTAGAGTCTAGACGAAGATCGTCTCGTCGAATCTTATTTTTTTATCGAGGAGGTTCTAGTGCAACATATATCTAATACCGAAGTTTTTTCTTAAATTTTATCAAACAAACTGATTGTATGTTAAAGATAGACACTTTTTGTCTAGAACAAAAAATTGTTTTATAAAAATCGGGATACAAGATGCGCATTTATTGTTAATTGAAAAAAAGGACGAAAAGCGCTTTGAGAGGAAGGGCGGTACCGATGAGACCTGAGTGATAGCACCTATAAAGGTTGATTAACTTGTAGAATTATTTTTAAATGCTATAACTCAGGTCCCATCGGTAATCGCCCCCCCCCCCATCCGCTGAAATTTCTTATATGGAACTACGCATCCTGTATCATCATTTTCAAAAACAATTTTTTCTAAACCCAAAAGTATCTATATCTTTAAAATATAATCAGCTACTTTGATAAAATTCAACAAAAAATCATTTTCTTCTTATCTTTTGTATGACATATATACTATATATTGGGAAAGAAACACTTCAATATAATAAGCCAACAGATAGATTTTCGCTTATTTCGAAAGCGAAATTAAAAAATTCGCGATCTGTAAAAATCGGTTTTGGCACACGGGGTCAACAGAAGATTTCACGGTCGCGCAAATTAATTGATTCGAAACGTATTTTCGTGTTGATTCCACGCGCGAGAGTGTATAAAAAGTGACATTGAAACGAATTTTTAAGATACTTTTTTTCCTGAGTTCATTGGAAGTCTTGTCGATAATATTTGTTTTTGCTCGGTGTCAATTGAGAGATGAAAGTACAGCGAACCTATTTAATGTAATCTCGTCAATTACATACTAATGCACAATGTTTTCAATGGGTGTGCCTCTGAAAATTTTTCCTTGCATTCTGCGTCTGATTATTTTATCAATTTAAAATAGAAAAATTGCTCATACACAATATACGGAGACTTTGAAAAACGTCAGTATATGCAAAATCACAGCATCGCGTCTGTTTGCCAACGACACTCGTTCCTCGTTTTTATCAATTTTTCTACAATATCTTATCAGTGAACGTTCGGTCTCGTAAAAAAGTTATGACGTTAAATTTAATATAGCTTACATAAGTGTGTCGATGAGTATTTCTCGCTGTAATATAGCTCTCGTTATAGACAGTGTGCGGGAAAGCTCGACTCTTCGAGGGGATGAGATCTATGC
>UCQR01000967.1:0-18015 GCA_900474235.1 Cecidostiba semifascia
GCGAGTGGTGGAAACGCGTGGGCTGCGACACATATGTAGATTCGTCGAGATCGCCGTTTGCCTGACGCATCTCATTTGATTTTATTGTTCCGCTGCTCTAAATTCGAAATGAATGACGCAAGCTTATTAGTGATTACGTCTGCTATGTAGCGTCATAAAGTCATGCATCCTCTATTAGGGCATTCGCATATATAACTTTATTGACTTTTTTTATAAGTATACTAAACTCACTTCGGAAAAATTTTGCAGAGCTGCGTCAAGTGATTTTGAACTTTTTGATTGTGTCTCAAATTTTTCAACGATTCCGTTTTTCCATTTTCTCCGCAGCTCTTCCAATTTTCTCTCCTTCTGCTCGTTACTCGAAATGCTAGTTAACTCGGTATTCACATCGGTCGATGATTTACGAACGGTCGGAGAAGACAACGAGGGAATTATTGATTCAGGAGAAGTCGAATTCTGTCATGATATCATCATTTTTCAAGCATTATCATTAAAGCAAAAGTATATATACAGTAATTTAAAATAGCAAATAAAAACGTAACGCGAAAAATGATAAAAGCATCTTACATTTCTTCTCTTCCAAAACGCTACTCTCATTTCTGCAAGCTTCATAATATACACGTAACGCGCTTTATATACTCTCATAAACGACAGTAGTAACATCCTGTAACTTTCATAAGTAAAAAAGCTCTTCGACCCTACCACTCACCGAAACTAAGAATTCACACCGAAGAAAGAAGCGGAGAGAGAATTCCTCGGCAGCAAGAAAAAGAATGCCAGGACAAGCGATAAGAATAAGAATCGCGCAGCAAACAACACGCGAATCTCGTGCCAAGCGAAATGAATTCCATTTGCCCGTATCTGACTCTGTGCCTGCCCAACAGTTAAATTCGAGCTCACGCGAGGAAACGAGTGACACGTGTAGCGAGACACGTAGCTAGTAATTTTCCCCGCTAGTAGCTTTCGCGCGCCGACGACGTACCAAATTAGCTGGAGAGTATATAGCCATTGTATTCGAGGGTGTATATCTGAGCTGCAGTATGTAGTTTGCACTTGGCTGTTTTCTCGTTAGTCGTAATGTTTATTATTATGTATTTTGCTCTACGGGTACTAAGTGCTCTCTGAGGAAATTGTGTGCAGTTACGAATATTTCCAGACAGTTATATACTATGCACGTTGTATGGAAAAGTTTATTTATTACTCAGTGATTTCAATTATATTAGAAACAGTATATCGGTTGAACTATCTACTTTGAATGAATTTCGAATAGCCTGACAATTGCTGCACATACTCTCAAAACAAAATAATTTCCAGTCTTTCGAAACGAGTTAAATGAAAATCAAGGCACCGCGAGGGAGGGCCTGCGCGTCTCGGCGTACGTGATGAGCATGACGTGCGAAGGGAAGAGTATCTTTCGCGTGAGAGGATCTGTTCTCAGCGCCTGGAAACGATAGTCCTCGGCGTGGTCGGAGTTGCTTCGTCGCCAGAGACGCGCGAGCTCGTCCCACCAGCGACGGGCATCGCGACGCCGAGCCTCCCTCACCTGCGTCTCGACCTCGCTCTCCTCGTGCACCAAGTGTTGCTGGTGACGTGGACAAGGCTGCTTTTGACTCAGAGCACGGGATATCGTGGCGTGTGTCGGGGCTGTTATTCGCTCGAACTGGATCTGAGTACAAAGTGTACGTTTAGTTTGCTCATTTCTTATATAGTGATTACCTTTATTACCTTTCCTCGTTTGCGACCTTTGCGACCACCGTGTGAAGCTGCCTCGGATGGTGGTAAGGTCGCCTGCTGTAGTTCTGGCGTCTTGGGTGGTTGCAGGGGTTTTGACGGTTCGCCGAAGACACCCTTGGCCTCGGCGACCTTGATCATGAACAGCGAGTTGAACTGCATCATCTCTTTTCGCTTGACTACTATAATGAACGAGCCCTGGTCCACGAGTTTGCTGCAGTCTTGGTTATAGAGGTCGTTTAGGTCCGACATTTCGAACAGGTCGCTTTCGGGGATCTTGAGAAAAGGAAAGGCAAAAAGATGTAAAGATGATGTTTTGAGAGGTAGACAGTATTAGACAGTTGTGTGAAATTGCGTACCGGAATGTCGGTGTGTGACACTTCATCTTCGGATTCCAAGTTGGACGATTTCGCGTCGTCTTGTTGGGCATGCTTGGCGAGATGTTCTATGGACTGAGATCGTTTTCCGGATTTAGAACGTTTTCCGGTGGATTCTCTTGGTGGCGATTTCTTTCTTTGCTGTGGAAGGACGTGTGAACGTAAATTAAAATACATATAGTTCGTCACAGTTTGGCAATATACTCTGATTCACTGCAATAATAACCTACCGGATGTTCCTTCTGAAACTTATCCAAGGCCATCTTGTTGGCGTGTTCCACTGCCTGTTCGATCATTTCGGAAGTTTCGGATGGCAAGAGTGTGTGCACTTCGTAGACCAACAGTTGGACGTTGGGTCTCGTGAGGGCGTATCTCAAAGTAGCCATTTGTTCGGCCAACAACGCGCGAGGCTGTTGGGGAGACTCAGCTTCGAGACTCGTCAAAGATTCCAGAAGACGCAGATCACCACCTCGAGCTATTGCCAGGTCAACGACGTCCCGAACTCCGGTGTAGCTACAAGGAGGTGTAGCCAAGACGATCGTCGCACGTTCAACCTCTGGAGATGCTGGCGCTGCGGTGTACCTGATGTATAGAATGTGTATATGGGTAAGTAGTTATATGTCAGTTTAGTCAGACATTATATTATAATCACGCCACGTCATGCGAACCTTTCAGAAAACAATTTACAACGCTGCAACGAGATTCCAAGTTTCTCCAGATAGGCCTGATGCTGAATACGATTTTCACCAAGACCAAAGGCCAACAGTCTTCCTGCTTCAACGTCGGCCAACAATTCGGCGAGATAGCCTGTGTGACGAGGTGCCAGTGAATGGGTTAGAATCACTGGACCACAGAGTTTGCCCGCACGGATGGCCTGAACGAGGGCGGCTGCTCCCACGCATAAGGATCTTTCCTGAGATGGAGTAAGAGTAAAATTAGCTAGCGTTTGAATAAATATAATAATATTACACGTAGAATTCAGTAAGAAGACAAAGTTACCAAAAATACAAAACCATGACTTCTAACAAGCTGCGACACCGCCAACTTCTCCCTAGCTTTCTCGTGTAGGTTCACGACCTTGGGACACATCGGATCGAAGACATACTGGTCCTCCTCAAGTTCACTCGTCGCCGAGCCATTCGAGCACAGCGTCAAGCCCAGTTTGCGCATCTCCTCGACGAACTGCCGACGACTCGGCAACTTGGCACTGTTCACCCATCCGGAGGCAATCGCTCCTTCCTCGCCCCAGGTGACACCCTCGGCTGTTCGCAGGTGAGCCGGCAGTAGTTCGTCTGAATTATTTAAGTTCAGCAGTTGTGATAACTTTCAGGAAGTTATGATAAGCGATATGATTTCAGGTTCAAGACAACTTATAAATTCAACAATTAATTTCAAGATCCTCACTCGCTAGCCTGAAAATACAATAACTTAGACCTTGTCGATATACCGAGACTAAGGGCCGATCCGCCGATCCTCAATCTCGACAAACTAGCCGCCAGTCTGGTCTTCATAACGAGTAACGCCTGCTCGACGTCCAGCAGTCCGGCCTCGCGAAGCGCCTCGTTCCGTACGGCTACAGCAGCGCTGCCACCTACTCGGGCGAACTTCCGACCCTGCATGTCATACAGTAGTAGCCAGACGACTTTCTCGCGTTGCTTCAACTGGCCGTGACGTAGCCAGAAGCCCACGTCGTCCAGAGCCCGGTCCAGGATTTGCTTGTCTGTTGTAAAGAAAGACAATTGTACGTACATTAAACAAAACGAAGTATTTAATACCAGTAGTGAATAAAAAATCAGTCTTATAACTCACATCTCAGAACGTCATAGACGAGTCCGAAGACTCTCCGCATCTCCGCCTCGTCCGCGTAATCATACAGTTCCCTCTCGTTCATCAGTAACCTCGCGGCCAGTAGAATATCTCGGAGTCTCCATCCGGGCTCGACACAAGCTTCCAAAATCGACGAGGTGGACTCGAAAGAGTCGAGTCTTCGACTGGATCGAGGCGTCAGTGGATAGGTTACACGAGAATCCGGCTCCCAGTCCCAGAGCTTGTGTCGCGAGGATACCCGCTTTGTTTTGCGAACTGTTGGTGTTGGACTTTCTGGATTTTCCATTCTGTGCGTGAGTTTAGTTCGTATTCGTGAGTTTTGAAGATATAACTTGATGTGGGTGTTACATGGTGATGAGTTTTGCCCGGTTGCCCTCCCCCGTGATGCGGTACAGACCAAAGGTTAGTGTATGAATGAGGTTATGTTATTTATTTTTTTGGTGAAAGTGAATTTAGCATTGAATGGATTTCTATTTATTGTGTGATTATGTGATAATTGTTATGAATTTTCGATGTTGAGAGTTTTTCACTTGTTTGCATTATATTTTATTACACCGTTGGGATCATCTTGGAAAAAGTAGTTAAAAAGTAGGGGGTTCTTAATGGAGCTTATTAATTTTCTTTTATTAAGAAAATAAAGAAAAATTTTGCGAAGCAAAAAAAATTTGAATTGCAGTGCATTCTTTAATCACAATCATGGTGATACACAATACGTAAATATGACAGACACAAATGATCTTACGGAACATCCTCGAGTGCAGCAACGGTCTCAGCATGGTCATTCTCTCTCTGCAGTTCGACAAGCCTGTAATAAACCCTCAGTCTCCACTCCTCGTTACTCGGTAACACGAGGCCGTCCAATTCCTTGCTGTACTCGTCCTCCTCCGAGTTCTCATCCAGGTTACCTCCACCACCGGCTCCAGTACCGGGCCTGTCCCACTTACCCAATAACAGTCGAAAGATCTTCGCGTAGAGGGAGAAGAGGCTGGAACGGCGCAGACAGTTTCCGCTCTGCTGGTATCTCCGGCGCATGTTGAGATAATCTGCCGTGTCGTCGCACTCCATCCTGGAGTCGGCGACTGACGGCGAGATTTTTCAGGAGACCAGCAGAGGCCAGCGCGTTTTCATCTTCTTCTTCGGTAAACTGTCTTCGGCTATCATTTTTACAAGCTTTTCGTGTATATACTAATATTCGAAACTTTTTCACGATGACTTTTCTATGATTATTATCGGAATAGCTACACTGGATTGAATTCTCGAGAAAACTTGATCAGAGAGTAACGTTGCAGTAGCATTGTTTCTTTGTGATGATGCGCGGTCTGATTCGCGTTATAACAGTGAAAACCATGCCAAGGTAGCGAAAACAAGTCACTCGTCCACGCAGACCGACGAAAAAGAACTGAGCCGAGGAGCGATAAGACGAGCCAGCCATGCCTCTATACGTGCTAAACCAGACACATATACGTACACGAGGGAGCGAGAGAGAGAGAGAGAGAGAGAAAGCCGAAGGGTTCGCGTGCCGGGGAAACGTCTCTTGGGATCGCGATAGCTCTAGTCGCGATCATAAATATCTTGCCCGCGAGTCTGCTCCATTTTCATACATATATCCGCGACCGATAATTCTCTCGCTCCTCTATATATTCTAAGTTTGGAAAAAGGCCTGTCGCAACGTGTTGCTCGAAAATGGAGCACAGCTCAGTACTTATAAGTAGTGACTAATAGAATAAGAGTGTTTCGTCTAATTCTTTTTTTTTTTTTATAGATTATTGTACGATTGATGCGGGCATCACGTGCGAGGCTAATGAAGTGATAACGAAAGAAAATCCAGCTGCTGTAGTTCTCGAATTTCGCGTGCATGTATCCTCGAGGATGGTTATATATTGTAATTGTGTCACTGCTCCAGTTTGGCGTAATTGCATTTTTCTCGAATTTAGGCATCGATTGCTGGATTCTCTCGTGTTCGTTGACGAGCGCGCGGAGCGATGAAGATTGAAAAGTTATTTTTGCCTGGCAGCGATAATCAATTCTTTTTTCTTGGTATATAAGAAGCGGTGCTCTTGTTTTTTCTAGTTCAACGGTGATAAGACGCGCTCGTATAGGCTTAGGGGTGAAGGAGAAAGGAAGAGGAATAACGTTTGGAATGAGTGTGAGTGATACACGATTTTGGTGATTCCATATTTGGAATTGCTATCGTTAGCGTGCTTTAACGTGATTGCATTTTGTTACATGAATACTTTATATATTTTGATACATTTTTATAGCATATTGAAAAAAAAAACAAAAATTATTTTATTAAAGTTTAAGAAAAGTATTGATAAATTATTCAGAAAGTCAATTTCCGTTTTCTTATACTTTTCTTACTTGCTAATAAGTAGGTACTTTTGTCCTCACGATCTGCATAAATCTGATGCCATATTTCAAAACGTCAAAGCCGGAAAGTGAATAATGACAAGGGACGAAAATCGAATCAGATGCAGATAGCATGTATTTGAGCGAGAGAGGGAAACTATCGCGGTATATTGGCTCACATACTTGACGACTACATAAGTGACGAGGGAAGCGCGCTTCCGTGCCAGGCATACACGCTGTTACAGCTGTGTGTATGGGTAAACGATTGAGGTTGATTATACATTCTCATTCGATTCTTTTTTTCCTCCTATCGAGCCTCACCGCGCTTGGCTGCCTTCCACATATCCACCGCAGGAAACTCGTGAGATTCATCTTCACTTATACCGTTGATTTTGATATATTCCTTTTTGACTCGGTTTTCGGATTTGACAATTTTCTACTACAATCACTCGAGAAAATTGTAAAATTTTTAAAACATAACAGTGAATTTGAAATGATAATATATAGTTTAAAAAAGAAATCAAAATATGTGTCTACAAAATAATAAAAAGGCGCACGATATCGATGGCAAACCGATTTCCATTCTTCCGTCACTGTCACGATACGCCAAACAATCTATCGCGTTCTATAATTTCAAAGTAGTCCTGTATCGAATAATAAAACACAGCTAAGCTCGCGTGAAGCTTCAGCGTTTCAGGCGCTAAAGAGAGCCGTTGAAACCCTCCCTGACTTCTATTCCACAGTTTATATACATACATCGGCGTCGGAAAACGATTTCTGCGTATGTTCACGACCATCATCCGCCAACGCTCGACTATGAATGTATTGTCGGAGGTATAATCTTTTCCGAAATCGTTCGACTGACATGCAGTCATATGGAAGAGCAAGAATAATACATAGGCGAATCGCTTTCTGTTTATTCGAAAAATATATAAACTCTGACGCTTTTGGAGGTAGATGTAATATTTGACAGATAGAGCTGATTGTCACTGATGGAATGCACTGCTGTGTTATAAGTGTTTCGATTATCCTTCATCCAAGGTTTGTAGAAGAAAAAAATAAGATACCGCTGTGTTCATGATCTGTGAAAAAAAAAATAAAATTGATGCACCTAATATAGCAATGGAATAACGTGACATTATGGAATTACTTTTGTAAAGACTTCCATGCGTAAGGACATGCAACCCTTCGCCTTGAAGATCAGCGGTTTCTGCGAGAGGACAATTAGAACGTCGCTCATGAATCTGGTGTCACCAGATCCCGGCCAGTGAGCATTGTACATCGCGTTGAGACATAACGCGCTCTGAAAATTTTCTCTAAATTTATGTCAATCAATTTAAGAAAATACTAAATGCTTTTACCTCCTCCGCAATGAGATTTCCATACCAAGCATAAGTGAAAGCTTGAACAAGCTTCATGAGTATGTAGAAGAAGAAAAAGCTGATCTTGAACGGACTGAGGCTTTTGAATTCCTAAAAAAAATCAAACATTTTTCCTTTAGAAAAATTACATATAGTAGGGGAGATGCTCCTAGTACGACTACATAAACACCCTTCGTGGCCTGTATTTTTTATATTTATCATAGCAAAGGTTAGAAAAGAAATACGTGCTTAGTTGATTTCAAGCGTGTCAAAATTTTATACGATACTAGTAACCTAAGTAGCACTCTGCACGGCATGATTACTCCACTTTGCATTACTGCAAACAAGTGCTAGTTCGGTCACACGTAGATATCGCAATGTACTATTATAATATTTTTCCTCAGTAAATAAATATATACAGTCAAAATAGCTAAAAATAAGCATAATGAAGCAACTTTTTGCAAACTGACTCGTGCCAATTTTTTTCATTATAAAAAATACAAGTACCTATGGGTAGCCATGCTGGGCGGTGCATCTCCCCTACCATTTTCGCCATGTACTACACCTACCACTTTGGCTTGAAACACAAGCGAGCACTGCACAAGCGCACTGGTAACAGCCAACCAGATCGCTAGAAATCCAAACACCTTCTCCAGGGTATCCATCGACCTGACTAACAGATGGTGCCTGTCCATGCACTCTCTCATCTTCTTCTTATAATCTCCCGTGGCTCTCAGCTCCTCGAACCTCTTCGCCAAAACCCTCAGCTCTCCACATATTTGCAGAGCGTAGAGCCCGAAAACGGAATCCACTCCACTGGTGACCGACCAGACGAAGAAGCCAGCGGTGAGCTCGAGGCAGATAAGCGACCAGTAGACCGAGCCCCCGGGCTCGTAATCGAATGGGAAAATCACCGGATAGACGTGCAGATACTTACCGCGTTTCAAAGCGAATAATAACAGCAGTGTGATATTGAGTACGAAGGCTAGCGAGACAGCGACAGTCAAGGTGTAGAAGAATTTCGAGAAGGAGGAGAATTTTTCCAGGAGATGGGACCGGTCGTCTGGACTTGCAAGATCGGAGGCGTGACGAGAGGTCAGGTAATCGTTGAGGTAGACGAGGTCGTCGTGGTGAGACAGGAAGATGCAGATCTTGCGGAATATTTAAATTTCACTTGCTTTTAAAATATGTACAAAAGTCTTGACTAAAATCTACAGATAATCAATAAAAGTAGTATTGCTGAGAATTTTTGTGAGCGATAGTAGATAACTCACCTTTAAGAAAGAAGAAAAGAAGCTAATGGCGATGCCCATACTCTTCGTAAGAATCATCACATTGGCGACATGATGCGCGCAAAAGTTCAGCAAAGCCATGGTTATCAGTAGTGTCGAAATTGCCGCAATAGTCGACACCACTCGATCCAAAGTTGGGTAAAAGTTTGGCCATATACCGGACACGACCAGCAGAAACTTGATATCCCGGTAATACTTCTTGTATTTTTTCAGCTCGACTTCCATGACGCTGATGTCCGACAATGATCCTTGTCCGGCTAGGCGTCCGTCTAGACTGCTTGGCTTTTTGCTAACCGATCGCCATTGAAATATTGATTTCCGCAAGCTCTGTGGCTTGGAGCCGTAATTTTGTGGTTTAAACTTTGAAGCAGTGGTTGTAAAATAAAAGATTCATCTAGTAGAAGGGATAATACGTTCGAAGACGGGAAGGGGAACCGAATGCTTCAGTTGGACACTGGCCAGCGGTGCAGTCGAGTGTGTTGTGATCAAAGTGGACGAATTGATTTTCGATAGTAAAATAGATTTGCTGAACAAAAGGAAGTCACGATTATTTTACATTCAAGGAGGAGGATTATTACTTTTACATTTGTAATTATTTTTCAGATTAATAACAATGGTCGACGGCAACACTAAACGGAACGAATATTTGACTGCAGACTTCTGACACCAATAATACATGCATGCAATACAATCGTGACCCTATTGCATTCAAATAAAATGCACAAATCACAGTCACAAACAGTGGAAGGACAATAAATAGTTTCTTATCATGCTAGAGTTACGACACATCGTGAGTAATTCATTTCCCGTCGAGAATAGAATATCTAAATATTGTAATATCTATTTCTTTGAAAGTGATATTCTTATAGTATTCAGTGCTTTAGGAATTGCGTGAAATAAATTAACTTTCAAATCATTGCTTTCGTCAGTAATAAGTTAACGCACGCCGTAGATACACCGCATAATTTTTTAATGTAAACAAGCAATGGAGAAATTTTCTATTTTATAATCAGCGTTGCAACTTTTAAATATAATCATAGTTTCTCAATTTTAAATAAAAATAGTACAAGATGCGAAATAGAGAAACCAGAAACGATAAAGAAATGTATTCTGATTTCGTGATTCGAAACGATAAAATTCAATGAACAAACAATCGACCTTTGCGTGATACGTGTCAAGATGAACTTATGGCATGACAAAGTGTATAACAGACGTTCGTAAAAACGATTTTTTGATCTGCAGAAGGTTCCACATTAATTGTAAAGAAAATATTATTTGTTTGACTTAAGCATGATAAATTGGTCGTTATATTCGAGAATTAAACTCTAAAATCTGACCATGAGTTAAATAATATACGCAATATAAAATAACTCATTTATGTTTAAATTTGTTATCTATCGTTTCAGTCGAATTTTTATTTAATTTTTAGCTTCTAGAATCACTGGTCTTTTCGCTAAGACAATCAATTTATCATTTTCAAGTCTCACTTGTCGTAAATAAATATCTATTTAGTGTGAGTCGTGTATCGTATCCTAAAATTGTTCACTCTAAGTGACAACAAAGTGTATAAATCGTACAATAAAATAAATATTATTGCATGTATTTATAGTTTTGCATGTGTACAATCGATTACATGCGGAAAGAAGGCCATGTACGATAAACACCAAAATGATACAGCAACTCTTTTATTGTTAAAGTAAAAATTGTATTTGCAATCTCAGTCTTTATCATGACAGAAAAATAGATTTACTCTGTCTAGCGAAAATTTAAGATCTTCATGATTTTTACAACTAATTTAAAGTAGAAAGTAGTTACATTATACACACAGTGTACGCTGAATAGTTTTGATATTATTCTAAAAATATAGCATGTATAAATTTGTTTAAAATCAACGCCAAAGGTGAATTTGTAATAGAAGAGACATTATTTTTATGATATAAAAGTTTTCTTTGTACGTCAATTATCTTACAGTGAAATGCAAAACGAAGCGTAAAGCTTTTTACATTGCATATTCAAAATAATCTATATATACACTGCAACATTGTACTTTATCGCTTATTTTTATTGCATGTACCTATAGTCATTCGATGGAAACTACTATAAACATCTGGGAACGGAAGGGTTCGAATAAAAGTTTGGTACATAGAATAATGACTCTTGTTATAAACTAAAGCGAGCCGATAAAGTTTGAGAACATAGAATAATTGTATGCTGGTTAAAGATATATATTGTGAAAAGGCAACGATATTCGCGAACATAGTATAACAACTTTCTTGTTAAGGATGGAAGGGGTTCAAGCGTATGGGCATATTACATGAGGGTATATACACTGTTTTCAGCTTTTAAATATACGTAAAATGTATTATAGTTTATAGAATAAATGCTACAGGTTTATAGCTTTGTTTTTAGTTCAAGCGTTATTTAGTTATAAAACTTACTTTTATCTCATATTCCCAGCATGGCAATCGCTAAACTTTTATACAATTTTAAAATCAAAATTGATAAATCTGAATTTAAGTGTATCAATAGAAACATTTGTAACTATTCTATTATTATATCTAAAATTTTGTTATTCTAATTTTAGACCATCTAAAATATGTTGGTAGGTTTTTATGGAAAATTTCTTTACCCATTAAGATAAAATACAACAATTAAGACGCGGTGGCTTTCTTTGAAACATGTATATTCTTTACCAACAGTTGAGACATAAAAGGCTTAATCAAATGTAAAGTCGTTTCGTATTCTTTTAGACATACAGAACAAGAAAATTGTTCCAGGCGTGTGATGTCCCAACAATTATTTTGCCTCATTTAGCCCTGAATATGTGGAATGTTTTTACTGAATTTCTGATATTACATACCTTAGCGGTGCGATATGACGGGGCGTCAGAATATGATTTCCGCGTGTTCACAACTATTATCTGCCAACGCTCAAGTATGAATGTATTATCGAAGGTATAATCTTGTTTGAAATCGCTCAGCTGTCAGTCAGTCATGGAAGAGCAAGAATATACGTAGGCGAATCGCTTTGCGTTTATTCAAAAAATATATAATTCTGACACTTTTGGAAGTAAATGTAACTTTGACAGATAGAGCTGATTGTCACTGATGCAATGCACTACTAGATTATAAGTGTTTCAGTGATCCTTCATCCAAGGTTTGCAGAAGAAAAAAATATGATACTGCTGTGTTCATGATCTATGAAAAAAGAAATAAAAGATATACCTGATGTAGCAATGAATTATAGTGCTATGGAATAATGCGACTCTATAAGATTACCTTTGAAAAGACGTCCATGTGTAAGGACATGCAACCCTTGGCCTTGAAGATCAGCGGTTTCTGCGAGAGGACAATTAGAACGTCGTTCATGAATCTGGTGTCACCGGATCCCGGCCAGTGAGCATTGTACATCGCGTTGAGACATAACGCGCTCTGAAAAGATTCTCTATTAATTAAAAAAAAAATTATAAATTAAAAAAAACAGTAAATGCTTTTACCTCCTCCGCGATGAGATTTCCATACCACGCATAAGTGAAAGCCTGAACAAGCTTCATGAGTATGTAGAAGAAAAAAAAGCCTATTTTGAACGGACTGAGGGTTTTGAATTCCTTAAAACAATCAATCATTTCTCCTTTAAAACAATTACAGTACCACTTTTGCCATTTATCATATACCCACCACTTTGGCTTGAAAGACAAGCGAGCACTGCACAAGTGCACTGGTAACAGCCAGCCAGATCGCTAGAAATCCAAATACCTTCTCCAGGGTATCTCTTGACCTCATCAGCAGGTGATGTCTGTCCATGCACTCCCTCATTCTCTTCTTATAATCTCCTGTAGCCCTCAATTCCTCGAACCTCTTCGCCAACACCCTCAGCTCTCCGCACATTTGCAGAGCGTAGAGCCCGAAAACAGAATCCACTCCACTCGTGACTGACCAGACAAAGAAGCCAGCGGTAAGCTCGAGGCAGATGAGCGACCAGTAGACCGAACCACCGGGCTCGTAGTCGAATGGGAAAATCACCGGGTAGATGTGTAGATACTTGCCGCGTTTCAAAGCGAAGAACGGCGTGATTGTGATAAGGACAAAGGTCAGTGCGACGGCAATAGTCAAGATGTAGAAGAACTTCGAGAAAGAGGAAAATTTTTCCAGGAGATGGGGCCGGTCTTCTGAGCTTGAAAGATCGGAAGTGTGACGGCAGGTCAGGAAATCGTTGAGGTAGACGAGGTCGTCACGGTGAGATAGGAAGATGCAGATCTTGCGAAATGTTTAAATTTTACATTAAAGTTAAGCTTTATTTTCAAAATATACAAAAAAGACTAGATAGCAAGTAGTATTGCTGTTGATTGTTATGGCACGGCACCTGACATTTTAAGAGCTTCACGTACCTCACCTTTAAGAAAGAAGATAAGAAGCTAATGGCGATGCCCATACTCTTCGTAAGAATCATAACATTGGCGACATGGTGCACGCAAAAGTTCAGCAAAGCCATGGTCATCAATAGTGTAGAAATAGCCGCCACGATCGACACCACTCGATCCAAAATCGGGTAAAAATTTGGCCATATACCAGACATGACCAGCAGCAACTTGATGTCCCGGTAATACCTCTTATACTTGTTCAGTTCGACTTCCATGACGCTGATGCCCAACGCGATGATCCTTATCCGGCAAGGCGTCCGTGTAGACTGCTTGGCTCTGAGCCAACCGATCGGCATCGAAATATTGATTTGCGCAAGCTCTGCGGCTTGGAGTCGTAATTTTGTGGTTTAAAACTTTGAAGCAGCGGTTGTAAAATAAAAGATTCATCTAGTAGAAGGGATAATAAGTTTGAAGACGGGAAGGGGAACCGAATGCTTCAGTTAGACACTGGCCAGCGGTGCAGTCGAGTGTGCTGTAATGAAAGGTGGATGAATTGAGTTTTGATATGATACTGACAAACTTTGCAATTTACTTGAAAAATATGCAGTTTCTTTTATGAAACGGCGGGTTGGTTGATAAAGTTTGCTAGACAAAGGGGAGTTACAAGTATTTTACATTGAAAAAGAGATATGATAAGGGCGGAGACACAGCACCGTATTTAATGTTGGCGTTTGAAGTTAACATTTGCACGGATTGTGACCACAGTCCGCACTCATATCGTCCGGAGAATGACTAGTAGAGTACGATTGTGATCATCGCCATCATCAGCCTGTATCGGTCTTTGTCGTCGTGGTCGCCATCGACCATCATATCTATCCATCGTGCCCATTATTATATACTCGTGCGCGTGTGGCTTCATTGCTCGTTCCGGATAAGTAAAAAATCTGACTTCTTCTTTGACTTTTTGAAGTTGGAAAAATGTCTGGATAAAAGCCTGTAGGATTGTCCCATCAACCCAGACTATTATCAGACATTTTGAGCCAAATCTGATTAAAGTTAATAAAAGGATGGAATAATATGTGTCAAACAAGAAAACGGTATAACTAATGTTTTATTCTTAAAAATACGCTGTTACAACTGTTTTATTTGTATCAAAATTTTTTAATGTTATTCTAATAATAGACCATCTGAAAAATTTTAGTAGGTTTTTATGAAAAATTATCCATTGATATAAAATACAACAACCTATACTCTTTTCCCATACTTGAACCTTGAAATATTTAATCAAATGTAAAAATATTTGTTATATTAATTTGATTTATATAAAATAAATGTTTCATCGCGTTTTTTTTTTTGTTTCTAATCTAATCTAGTGATGACTAATATATAAATATGGCTCTAGTAAGTTGATTTCGCCTTACAATTACTTTTACTGTTGCAACTATATACAAATGTGTGTGGTCGTAGGACATTATTTTATAAATTATTTGCACATTTAAATCGTAACGTAGACTGTTGTTTCAGTGCTTTCGGTCGGTATCTGCATTCAGAGTTTGTAGTAGAAAAAAGTAAGACATTGAACTTTTAACGATCTGCAATCAATAAAAGACAATTCGTGAATTCTGGAAAGATTCAAGCCTGCTTTGTATTGTATAATATACCTTCGCAAACATATCTAGCTTAATGTTCATGCAACCTTTGGCAACAAGAACCAATGGTTTTTGCACCAATACTATCAAAATGTCATGTTTGAATTGAGTGTCGCAAGAATCTGTCCAATGCGAACTATACATAGCGTCCAAAAATGCTAGGCTCTAGAAAAGATAATAACTAATTTATACTTTTGCCAGTCTTTAGAACATAATGAGAAAATGATGACCAACCTCATCAGCTACAAGATTGCCATACCAGGCGTACATGAAGATTTGTAGAAATTTAGCCAGAAACTGGGCACACAAATGGCCCATATGCAAAATGCTGTTTTTGTTTTCTGATAACTTCGAATAAAACAAAACTTATTAAGGCTAGATTGAAAAGTATTTGAAGACTTCGAAATAGTGCACGATGTTTATGTATACCTCTGAGATTTGAAAGATAAGCGAACAAAGGACAAGAGCCCCGGAAATGGCTAGCCAAATGGAGACCAATCCAAATGCTTCTTCGAGCCTATTCTTTGCATTGATTATAACATGATGTCTCTCAATACAGTCCCTTAGTTTCTCCTTGTAATCTTTTCCTACTTTCAGCTCCCTAAACCTTTTGGCCAGAATCTTCAATTCACCACAAAGCTGCAAAGTATACATGGCGAAGCCGCAGTCAACGCCGATACTAGTGGACCAAATGCAGATGGCCCCAACAGCTTCCAAACTGTAGAGAAGCCAGTGTACCGGTCCACCTTGTTCGTATGAGAAGGGATAAAGGCAAGGATATGTTCGTACGTATAGCCCGTGTTTCAGAAATATGATTATTGGTACCAAGATGTACATAGACATGGCCGCTGTTAACGAGACCTCGTGTGCTCTAACGAATTTGGCGAAAAATCTCATGATAGGCAGCTGCTCTTTACGGTACTCTGATACCTCCATATCGATCATAAACTTTGTCGTCAGATGCTTGTTGAGATAGGCGAGGTCATCTTGGTGCAGTAGGAACAAGAGGACCTTTAATCAATTGATTGCTAATTATCTCTGGCAATGATGCTAATGATAAAAACTTTTATCGTTATAATATAAAAGCGTATCACAGTATTAATCTATATATGCGTGTATTTATATTCTTAATTAGTGTTAACAATAATTCAAAATTTATAAATTTTGTAGGAACAAACGATTTACCATATTATGTACCAAGTGCAGTCTTATTACCTTGGAAAACACCGAAGAGAAGCTTACTGCTGGACACAACCCCTTGGCCACCAGTATAACGTTGCGGCCATTCTGGAAGACAAAGTTAGTCGTGGACATCAAAATCGCGAATGTTGAGAAAAAACTGATGAAGGAGAAAATTCTTTTTGGAACCGGGTGTGTATGCGGCCATAAACCCGCGAAGCTTAGACACCAAATTATGTTTCTTGAATAGGCCTTGTACTTTACGACCTCCTGTTCCATGATCACGTTATACCGAGGATCTTGATACCTCGAAATGCGCGCGCTGACTGCATGGAATATCGCTGTAGTATTGATTGCTTCGGCACTCTTCCTATATAGAAATTTAAAATTCCCACAAATATCGCATTATGTGCAATTTGTAAGTTTTAAGTAGAAAGTTGATACATAATAGAAGCTTCGTTCCTAGTAGATTCGTGAGGGTTGGAAAATGATGTGGAGGGGGAAATGAAAGAGTTCAGTCGAAGACAGAACGTACTCGAGCTACGTGCTCGAAAGTATGTTGGCAGGTTTTGTTTTCGAGTTTTCAACGGTTATAGTAGATTTGAAATATGATAAAGGAAGAGGCAGATGAATTTTACACTGTTTATATGTTACGTTATATTGTTACACAGCAACAGCTCTGTATGCTGAAAATCTGATTTTGATGTACATCGTTATCCGAATTCGATGATTAAGATTGTTTAAAATAAAAATGTTGTAAATCATGCATTTTAGAAGTGCAGCATATACGACAACCAAACAATCTACAAAATAAGTGCTTGCACGCGGTAACTTGACATTCGATTTGCATGATTGATTCTCTAAAACATAAAAGTGCAAAATGAATATCATATCAAAAAGTAAATGATATACCTCTACTCGAGAATTTTCTTGTGGTAAGTCTCAGAGTGATCATTACTTCGCTGCATATACCTTAAAAGATTCGCTCGGAGATCAAATATAACGTATACTATGTTTATAGATGTCACAACAGGGTAAAATATTTAATTCAATATTACATTATCTCAAATGCATCTTCCAATCTATTTTTCGGATTGATGATCAAGTAAGATGCCTCTGCAATCTTTTAACTTTTTGTTTTGTAATCACTTGCTATTCTCAGCTCCATGCATTTCCGGCTTTAAACTCGACACAAAGTTACCTGCAAACGGTAGATCACCCGGCTTGTAGTGAAACGGATAGGTGCATAGAAGATGTGTGCACGTTATTGATGAGTAAATCTTGCCTCGTCTTCGTTTGCTGCGGATGCTTCATACAGTTTTGCATGCCAATGTTTCTGTGACTTTTTTAAAGACATTTTTGAAATCTCACTCTTTGACAATAAGTAGTGTATATGCTTTCGAATACACTTGTAGTGAAGGAAGAACTTTGCAAAAGCAGAAAAAAAGAAATTTTGAATAATGTATAAAGGAGTGGACGGATTATCAGTGGGCATACAATTTATTTATATACATAAATAATGCAGTACACAATATTTTATTGCTGGCTTACAGTGTTTTTTCTACTTTTGCTCTTACGATACAATACTTTTTGTTATTAATCTCATTATTGTTGATAAAACATTTGTAAGCATCGCTCTATTAAAATTCAAGTTATATTATTGAAAGAAAATTATGATCTTTAAATGCATTTAACTGGACGCAAATTATTTTCATTCTGGTAAAACAAGTATTTTATAAAACATACTTCATACAACAGAAAAATTATGTATCAAATATATGAAAATATATCGGTAAAATATTTTTGTAAAATATTTTTAATTTCATGTTACAATTATTATACTCTTCATCAATTCAAAATGTTTCATGTATTTTAATTGATGGCTTGCCT
>UCQR01000968.1:0-15944 GCA_900474235.1 Cecidostiba semifascia
CGTATAAAAACACCCACTATTAAACAGACACTCGCTTGCGGGAAGACACACTACACGGAAGATAATACCCGGCGAAGCTTTATATACGTAAAAATCTAGAGGCAACTCTCCGCGCGCCACTGTCTCCGTGTTCCGTTCCGTCTGTGTCGCGTGGCGTGCGCGCGAGAGCCGCACAAGCGAAGAGAAAACGGAAGAGCTTGGAGAAGGGGAAGGAGCGAGGAAGCAATTATGTTTATGTGTGTGTGTGTGTGTGTGTATATATAGCTGCAGGTGAGAGTGAGAACGCGTTCAAGTTCGAAAACTACTGCTACTATACTTTGTGTGGTATTAGTCACGAGTGCGCGAGAACACTGGCGTCAGTCGCAGTTTCGGAGTAGCTACACACTGTACACAACGATATAGCTCCGGTACCTACGCACCACGCCTGCCGCCGCCGTCTCTCTGTCCTTGTTCGATCGCCGCCGGCCGAATCCCAAAGCCAGAGCGGAGAGAGAGAAAGAGCTACAGTCGCGCCCCGCCGCCAGATGTCTGCGCTGATGCGCACTATACACTACTACTACTACAACTACAACAGACTGATGTGGCTCCGTCGGCATCGCACATCGCGCTCGACGGAAAAAGTCCTGCGTCGTTTTATTTTTTTCATCCCTTCCCCTTCCTCATCCCGCCAAAAATACGAATTAAAAGCTTCCGCAAGCTCTCAAGTAGACATGCGTGCACATATTTGTCGCGTCTGATGCACTATACGTGTATACATATAACAACCTGGACCGGTCTCTCGTCGAGCTCGAAACAGGAAATCACTTATGATTGCTCGGCTAATCAGCTTGACGAGCATAATTGATCGTCCGAGTGTGCATACATGTATATACCGAGAGAGTAAGGCCCTATACACGCCTCATTTTTTTCACCTCCTCGACTAAATCCATGGACTACGCTGCTGCACAGCATTGTTTTCCAGCCCTCAGTGTTCTCTCTCTCTCTCTCTCTCTCTCTCTCGCGCGCGCGCGCACACACGACCTTGATCCAGTTTGGCTCCCCCGCGCCGCGTGCGATGCGGCCGAGTATTTAGGGATGCGCCGCTGCCTACGGCAATAAACATCGGGAGCAGCAGAAGCAAGCAAGCAAGCTCTCTGATGCCTCATTTATTTTCGAGCATCACACGCGCGCAGCCTCGAAGCGCGAATATCCCACCCACGCATTTTTCCGCCGGCGCTTAATTATAAACGCGCTTATAAAGCGGCATCAGCGACGATCGGCTCTCGATGACGCACGTCTGTGTGTGTTGATCTCTCTGCAGGCGTTATAGACCATGCTATTCTCGTATATTGGAGAGAGAGAGATAGAGAGAAACAATATCCACCTCATATAACTGCAGGATTTCTGTGCCGTGACTTTATCGGCCGCTGCGAAATTATAATTGAATTAACTTGGGCGACGTGCATAGGATCGTAAATCAAAGATTTATATACGCTATTCCGATTGCGATTGTGTGTGTATGTGTATATAGTCCGTTTTATTTCTATTCCGAGAGAGTGCAGTGACTAATACTTACTCGGTATCAGGAACTGGTATCATCGGAGCCGGGAGCCGGCCGTTGTGCTCCAGAAAGTGGTTGATCTCCGGCTCCTCTTGGACCGGTGTCTCGTACACCAGTGTCTCGACCATCGAGCCCTTACTCGAACCGAAGGACACCCTGTAAATGGACAAAGTCGCACAAGGAAATTCATTAATTTTTCGTTGCTCTTTTTGCACTCTGATACAGAGTATACAGCTATATACACTACACACGTACACACAGAGAAACCGACCGTAAACCTCAATTTCCTATCGCGTGACAGCAGCTTATATAGCGTTGCAGCAGTCGTCGACCGCAGGCTCCTTTATAGCAGAAAAAGTCAGATAATCCCACGCGACGGGATCGAACTGCGGCTGCTTTTGTATAGGAGCCGATATATACCTGCAGACGTCTTGTATCGACTGCTTTTCTAATATACTTATCCTCGCATGACACGTATTGTATACATTTATTTTTCCAAAGAAAGATCTGTCTCCGTACTCGAAAGTTCATTGCGGCTAATTAGAAATGCGAAAGAGTAGTCGTCGGAATACGCGACACCAATAAAGTGTATTACGTATATTATAACGAACTAGTTTCGTCTATACACTCATCAAAGACGGTATACATGTATTATAAATGTCGAGTAGCGCGCGGATCGATATTATAGTATAAATTTCTATAGACAAGACTAGCTGTTGCGTTATAATCCTATACTGTTGTCCATATACGCCTATAGAATCGAAATACAAGGAAAAAAAAACCCGCTCCTCCTATAGTCCTACATAGATTATTTTAAATATGCAAGTATAAAAGGCTAAGTTAAAATTCGCGGCTATCTTTAGTAGCGCACTCTGACGACTTTGTTGCTGCGCGCGGTTATTTATAACACACTTTTAACATCGATTTTTCTGTACACGACCGCGGTGTGAAAGACACAAGTGCTCGATCGATCAAGTGCGATGTATAGAATTCGAATTGAAAAATGAAATTGATTTAGCCCACTATTGTATTCAAAGTGACATTGTGATGGATCCACGGCCCTCGGCCGCATAACGGTGCTGACACCTGTCGGACTATCCCGGCAAGCCTGCGTGTATACGCGAGAAGCGACCGGCGGAGTATATCATAGTGTCAAAGTCACGTGCTCCTTTTCCCATCAGAGAGAGAGAGAGAGAGAGAGAGAGAGAGAGATCGCGCGCGCGCGCAATTCGAAGATGAGAGCTGCATCGTCAGCGTTTATGTTTAGTTTTCTCGTAAAACGAAAATGCAGCAGCCTTGCCAGAAATATTGCGCGACGACGGAGATGCAAAAATACACACACACACACTTATTGCAGCTTACCGCTTGAGATTGGCGTGTTTGGGACCGTTGAGCATTTTGTTTTTACGCTCGCTGCCGACCGTACTGGCATCGCTGTCGATGCTGTATAGGCTCTCGTCCTTGCTGACCTTGGCTTGATGAAGCGTCGACTTGCGCACCTGGCAGCCGTTGTGCTTCGGGCTACTGTCCTGTTCCCCGGGGGGCAGGAGTGGCGCAGCTGAGCCAGGCCTTGGCCCCCCGCGATGCGAGCCCAGCTCGTCGAACATGACGATATCCTCGTCGTCGTCGGCTACTTGCTCCTCAGCAGCAGCCTGATGCAGCCAGGATCGGAAGCTCGGCTGATCCTCCTCCCTCGCAACCATGTACGACAGCATCGTTATTCATCGGCTCTGCTGCTTCTGCAGCTCTTCCACTCGAAGTTGGCTCGAGAGGCTGATGCTGTGAGCCCAATACTGCACTCGCTGCTGCTGATACTCGGCGATCCGCTACGCTACTACTGCTAAGACGACGAGCTGACGCTTGGTGCAACATCTGCGACGCGCTGTGAAAAAGAAGAAGAATGAATACATGAGAGAAGAAGTTATTATACACATCAGGAGTATTATATAGAGCGAGATTGAAATTTTTTTTTCTTTTCTCTCAAAAAGCGCTCAAAGAGAGTAGCTGCGCTATGAAGCCCCCCGGAGGCTAAATAGCCTGATGCCACCGCGCTCCAGCCATGCTGAATAAACACCTGTTTTACCTAGCTCAACTTTACATAAGCCCGCGACGACGAGAGGAGGTCGTCGACCTCCGCCCTTCAGTCAGAGCAGCAGCCGCCTACTGCACCTATTAATCGTCATCGTCTATTCACCTCTCGGCGTTTTTTGTTCCCCTGTGAACCGGAGAACGATTTTTCTTTTTTTCTTTTTTTTTTTTCATCTCTTTATGCCTCGCTTTATGCAGCGGTAGCTCGCGCAATTGACGAGCGCGCGGGGCGAGATAATCGAGCCGAGACGCTGCGCTGTGCGCTATATATCTGATGTGAAAAGTTGCAGCCGAGATTGACTCTTTGAGAGAAGAGCTGCAGTCATTGCATAGCGGCACACACAATACCATATACACGCGGACAGACTGTGTACTGCACTAAATTGATAAATTTGCATGCCTCGACTGCATCAGCGCGTCGTTACCTTCTCTTAAACAGCCTCGTTTGTATATGTACAGCTTTATTATTGCTCGAAAGTAGCTTACTGCATACAAATTCATGTGCGCCGGTGTTTCCGCCAGTATTACTTATAAGTATGTACAGGCACAACGACTAATGCCGAGACACACTACTATGCTTATTAGAAGTTAGAGAGAGAGAGAGAAGGGCCAGCTTCCGCCGGTCGCGACGGTATACATAATATATAACAGCGTTGGCTCTCTTCCGGCGCGTGACTTCCTCTTCCGGAGATCGATCAACATGTATATCGATTTTCGATCGATCGACATTAAAATTCTTGGCAAAAATAAAGTTTATTGTTATTGCGCGATTAAGCGTCTGCAATGAGATGCATATTATTACATTATAATATATACGCGAGAGAGAGAGAGAGAGAGGAGATTCGCGAGTTCGCGTTGTATACACTATACTATATGCGTGGGAGCGCCGCCGACGCGACAAGATGGCAACGCACTTATATACGAGGAGGAGGAAGAGGAGAAAGGCCGACAACTCACGAGTACATGCTACATGCTCGCAAGGTCATAATAGTCGAGGGCCTCCGTCGCCGTGAGACGGGAGAGACGTTTTTGGCTTCCGTGATCGGCTCTCTCTCTCTCTCTTACTCTGGAGCTCTCTGCTTTCAAGGTCCCCGCATCGTTTCCCCGGTAAATTTAACTTTATCGTCATTATAATACGGACAATATATATGTATACACACGAGCGCGGAATTTCGACGGCACGGCCAACACAGACATATATATTTCTACTGAGATCACTCGTCTTTTTTTAAAAATGACACAAACCAAACAAAGCTATACTATACATATACACTCGTTTTGTGCGTCGTCGTATATAGCAGCGTCAGTAGAGGAGCTTGACAGAGTTTTGTAACTATTTGAAAACAAACAACAATATCCATAAGTGTAATGAGCTATTTTCGCGCGCGCGTTATTATATACACTGCAGATTGGAGGTCTCGTGTTTATTACTCGAAATTCAAAGTTAAGACGAGGCTTTCATAAACAAGCGCAAGCTTTTTCCTCGTGTGCAGCAATAAGTATAAACCAGCCAATGAGATAGGTGTGCATATTATACACAGCGTCATCTCTGATGCTATTATAAAAGCACGTATATAGCCGCGCGATTTCGACGCTGATGCGACTGGACTCGATTTTCCTTTTATCTTCGCAAAAACCGCCAACAAGAACTAGCGCGCGCGCGCGCTTTACACACACCACTTTATAATTATAATACACCGATACACCATCGAAGTGAAAGTTAGGTAGTAAAGTTTATAATATACAACTTTTCTACAAATTGATGTGCTACTTGTACGATATACTATATATTACAGAAAAAAAAATCACTCCAAATAATGATCTTTTGAATCGTCTCTCACACAAGTCATCTCGTCAAACTCCTGCCGGATGCTGCCTGTCTCTTTCTCTCTCTAGCTCTCTCGTATAATATACGCTTGGCTTTGGTTTAATTCACGCTTTCGTTCTGAGCATTAACGTAACTGTAATACCGTATACACCGTAACGCGGCTACTGCGGCGGCTAGAATTCAGCGCAGAGAGTGTATAATGACATAAATTATTATTACACGTAAGATTCTATATGTACCATTATTATCAGCTGCTGCTGCTGCGCAGCTATGCGTGATTACAGTTTCTTTTATACTTTTTTTCTTTTCTCGCGTCCGCTGCTGCTGCAACAAAGTCGCGACTCGAGGCAATAATCCTGCGCAGTAACAAAAAATCTCGAGAGGACACACGTGGTCGTATATTCGTACGGATATAGAAACGTTGTATATAGTATAGTATGCGCTTATGGTTTTCGTCTAAGGCGTCGCTCTCTCTCTCTATCTGCAGAACGAATTAAGACTGCACCCTTATCGGAATACTCTCCAACTGCTGTCCATCTGGCCAACGATTTTGTACCGTGGTTTATAAATAAAACTCGCAATTGCTTTCTCGTCGCGTCTTTGTATTCAAACGCGCGAAAACGCATCTGATGCGCTTGGATTCATTTGAATAAATTACAATATATGCGGTGTCGATGTACACATTTTTTCTTTCCACATGCAAATGAAGAATAAAACACAAAGGCTGATATATGTGGTTATATTAATCGAGCTATTGAAACTTGCGCAGTGCGGTGTGTGTAAAGCAACGTCGAGACAGACGAAAAAGGTAATGAAAATTGTGAGGCACGATCGAACGTCGAGAGAGAGAGAGAGAGTCAACGTACTGTTAACGAGCATATCTTCACGTACAAACCGAAGTGTATAGTGTCTGGATTTTAAATTTTAACCTGCAGTGTATTATAAAAAGAGGGGCGGCTATAGAGCACAATTAGCTTTGTGAAGTGAAAGTTACAATGTACGTACAACGCGATAAAAAAAAGAGGTTGAGAGAGAGAGAGAGAGAGAGAGAGAGAGAGAGAGAGCAATCGCGCTCTGTTTGTGTTTTTTGTCGTCGTCGAGGAAAGCCTTTATAATGTTTTTGGTTCTGTATACATTTAAAACGTCATCATAATGCAAACGTCACAGTACAATGCACTACTGGCATCATACTGCAGCTGCTGCTGCAGAGTATATACTGATCTGTATGTGTTGTTATGGATGGTTGATCATGCGAAGAATAAACCTATATGGATTCTGGCAGAGCTGGTTGAGAGCCAGCAAAAGTCTATAGGCTCTCACTGTGACGTTGTCACTTGGCATTATGACTAGGAAGACCCATTTGACGCGCAAAGTACTCGCGATCATTGTTTTATTTTTTTCAAAGCTCCTTATATACTCGTGCCCTAATAGTTTTAGCAGTTCATTCATACTCTCGAAGAAATTATAGCGAGTTGTAGCGTAAAATTTATTCAATCTTTTCGCTTTAACGTATATATCATTATCGATGCGAAAAATCTTGACGATCTGTCAGTATAGCGTTCATTAGTATATGTTTCTCATTGTGTCTTCGGAGCGGATGTAGACGTGATGTTTTTTACGAGTGCGAACATTACGACGCTATTAATTGGCGAACACAATGAGGACAATTACAAAGCTGCAGCGATATTAGATCGTTCGTCCATCCGTTTCCAAGTGCTTATAATAGTCGAAAAATGGTGTTGCAATAATAACACGAAAAAAAACTCGAAAGTAACCCATGTTTTAGGAAAACAAAATAACGAATCAAGTCGACATGGTTGAGCAATGCCTGAACAACAAACAATATTCTAATGCGATGGGGGGCGCGTTCAAGGACTTTTTATCACCTCTGCCGTTTAAGTGGGCGTGTGGTGTCAATTGGCTGAATGAAAAAGGTCAAACGCGCGTCGGTGCTTTGCGTGAAAAGCTAATGCAATTACGGGCATATATATGTATACAATTCTTCTGCACAAACGAGGAAATCATCTCATCGTCAAGCTCGATTGTCGCAACCAGTCATCGTTTTCCGTATTATGTACTTCAATTTATAGCTGTACATCATCGCGCTCGACCTAGTTTGCTAAAAAAAATAAATAAATAAATGAAATTCTCGGCAACATATTAGTCATAGTATTATATTAGAGGATAAAACTTCAAGTATATAGCCCGCGCGAGAATCTAAGATAATTTAAGAGAAGAGAGAGAGAGAGAGTGTGTGTAAATAGCCGAAATTACAGCTCCGGCAAAGTGGAGAGCCCTCTCTCGTATCTGAATAGCTTCAACTACCTCTAAAAGTCTCTCTCTCTCCCCTTGGAGAGAATCGCGTTAGCTCGCGCATATCCATCGCCCCAACTTGATTTCCTACGACGTGTCTGTATAGTATTATAACAGCTGTGCTATTAATGCAATATTCGTTTAGCTCGAGAGAGAGAAAGAGACCGCAGCACTCAAAGTCGGAGCTGATGTCCCTGAGGACACAGGGGCGTATGAACTGTTTTCTAGAGAGTCGTAAAAATTGCTGAGAACTCCAACGACTCGTGATGCATATATAAGACATTTATGAAATGCGCGCAGCTCGCCGGCCTCGGCTTTTAATCTCGACGCCATATAATGGCGCCCTCGATAAAAGGAAAAGAAAACTAAAACACAAAAATAAGACTCATATATGTGAGAGACGCTTTCTCTCTCTCTCTCTGCACACTTTACGCTGAAATTAAAAATATCCCAAGTTCTGGTTGTTGTCATTATTGTTATACCCTCGTGTATAATAATATGTGCGCGCAATGCCTATTATTATTTATTGCATACTTCCGCGCGCCGTTAATGACTCTGTTTATGTTATTCGGTCTGGGCGTTTAAGCTCTCTCTCTCTCTCTCTCTCTCGGACACATCAGCACAGGCTGGAATTCGGATGTTTCTATGCGCCGCGTCTAAGTTTCATGTGCCAAGTTATTTCTATCTCCCGCTGCTGGACACACGCTGGGTCAGTGTACCAAGACAATTTTCTTCAACACATACACCGCACTGAAAAGTTTTCATCGCTGCAGCGTGCAATATTGCGATAATGATTTTTTTTTACCTGCTGCTAATCCTCGTTCCACGACCGCGAAGTTAATCTTATCATAGAGAGCCGTTCGGTATATATATGAAAAAACGCGGATAATAGCAGGAATGAAGTCACGCAGCGATCATCATGATCACGCGAAAAATAGTGCAGATTGTGTGGGCTGGCGGTATTATACTGCAATTTACGAATGCATATTGCGCAGTGCGCTTATACATATATTTATACACGTGTGTGATTGCAGCAGCAGCAGCAGCAGCAGCAGCAGCAGGCGTCTCGCGTCAATCGCCAGGCAGCATTAGACATATAGCGTCAGAGAGAGTCGGCTTAGCTCAGTTTCCGAATTTAGAATAGGTGCTGCACGCGCGCACTGATGCCCCACCCGCAAGCGCGCGAGTAGGTAATACTACGCCTTTGCCGCATTATAACGGCCAACTATCAGTTTCCGATCGTTTTTTCTTTTTCTCTCTCTCTCTCTCTCTCTCATTTTCCATGAGAGAGCAGGAAGTTTCAGCGCAGCGCAGTGTCATGATCGAGAACGCGACGACGAGGACGGATGGGCGTGCGGGAGTATGTGTGTCCATTCGATTCGAGCCCCTTTTTTGTGATTGCGCATTCGATTGCGTGTGCACGGATGTGTCATATGGTTATGTATGCTCTCTCGTGTCCAAGTTCTCGACTAAGGTTGCGCTCGAAAATCAATGTTTCGCAACTGTTGAAAGGACACGCTGATGTATGCGTGCCTTTAATAAGTGTTATTGATGGTATGAGTGAATTTGATGCGCAATGTTGTATAACAGACGCGATACTGTGAATTTAAAAAGACGCGGAAAATTGTCGAATAAATCTTATAGCTTCTCTGTGCTCGTATAGAATTATATAGGAGAGCTGCATCAGTCGCTGGCCAATTCCAAGTGCCAATGGGGATATACACTTATACACACATATAACACAGCGATGAAAGTCTCGAGTGTGTGCGTGTGCCCGCGTATATACACACTGTATACAGAGATATACATCGTCTCTTTGCTACACAAGATCGATAATGCGCAGGCGCATTGCGCTTCGTCGGTATACTCCTGCCCATCATCGCCCATTCTGCCCTTTTCCCTTTTTCTATATACCCTCATCCTGATGCCGATCGTCTATACCCCCCGTACAGGCAGCAAAGAGAGCGCTTAACTTTCGTCGCTATTGACATTTCTTGATCTTCGTAAAACGCTGCGATTTTTATTTAATTTTTGTTTTTTTTAAATAATTATATTCAATTATACGCGCAACTCTCTCTCTCGCGCGCGCAGACTTGTACAATTCGAGGGCAGGGAGAAGAAGAAGAAGAAAGAAACAAAGGGAAAAAAGGAAGGGAATTATATATACGAAGCTTTATTATTGTGCGGGGGAGTATACAGTCGAGTCGAGATATATAGGCAAGTGACAAGGCGAGATGGAGGGTGGATTTTCGCAATGAGCCTCTTCTGGAACACGAGGGGAGAGACTTTTTCAGATCTCTCCCCCGCGCGCGCGCGCGCCTGTATCGAGATTTAAGAACGAACGAATTCCCTTTGCTCCGAGACTCTCCTCTGGCTTTATGTATTATACACAACTGTGTATAGTATATATACAGAGAGCGGCCAAGTTGAAACGGTTGCTAAAAAGCTCGCATAATTACAACTTCCGACTCTTCTAATTTCCCGAGTAAATATGTAATTTCTTCGTTTAAGCATCACGCGGTCTCGTTGACTCTCTCTCTCTCTCTCTCGACGATGATTGCAGCGTAATTTTACACAAACGACTCGGCCTTGCAAGAAAGGGTCAAGCTCGGCGTGTGTGTAATTATATGCATCGAAATTTCGCGGACTATGCGCGTCTAATAACTTTCATCACGCAAAGTCTGCTGCGGTGTGACACAGTGACATGGAATCGGTCAAAAAAGAGCGGCATGATGTATAATATATTCCTTCTAGCTCTCGGCATCAGACTCTTTTCATACATGTGCCTCGAAGCAGGCACTTTTCCGATATAACACGTGCAGCGTGTGACAGACACGCCGCGAGTGGAATTCTAAAGAGACGAAAAAGGAAAAGAAAAAAAAAAGTTTGAATACTTATAATACCAGTAGCAGAGACGTGCCAAAGTCAAAAGCGCAGTAGGCGATTTTATTAATCTCGAGTGTGTGCGGCTACTCTCGCACATGCCTGCACGCGTCTGGCCAATCACCGCCACGACGGCTGTGGCAAATGCATTCCTGGCCAAAGCGAAGAGCTTGTGTGTGTGTGTGTATGCTTTATTAGTCTCATTCGATCGCATCCATCTAGGAAAATATGGGCTGCGCCGTTATAAATAGCGGGATATCGATTAATTGAAGGGGGGTTGCGCTCTCTCCGGCGGGGCACACATTTTCCCAGAGAAAGAGAGAGAGAGAGAGAGGAGCTGACTATTTCCATGACTTATCTCGGCCAACAGCAGCAGCAGCAGCTATAGCGTCATTGTAAAATGGCGTAACGTGGCGCAAGTATTATATAGCGTTACAAGAAGATGTGCAGCAGCATAGTTATATAGTATAGGCCAGCTGGGCCGAGAGAGGATTGTTGCACGCGCTGCACAGACCTCTTGCGTAATAATCTCTCGCTATGCTGGATAGTCGTATACACTGCAGAGTCTCGTATCGCGTTACGCCGCCGCTGATGCCGTCACATATACTATATACCGTGCATCTACCTTTTGTACATACCTACTTTGTTTCCGCGTTCGCGATTCTTCTGACTGTATAGGCTCTGTCACCTACTTTTTCCCTCGTCTATCGTATATTTTCGACCAATCATCGACAACAACAACTACTGCTACTTTTGACTCATCTCTCCGATAAGGGCTACTATTAGAAAGCGCTGACGCTTCATCTATCAAAAGCTTGTGTGTCAAAAAGTCCTGAGAAATAGCCTACTGGAATTCCAATGTATTGCTATACAGAGACGACTGCGAAAAGCGATTAAACTTGATGCTTGTTGTAGGTTGTAGGCGGACGACCACGACGACAATAGATTCCGCGATGTGTGTCGCAAAGTCATGTGTGCAGTCGTCTATAAGCGCATCGTCGTCATCATAATACTGTCGTAAATATTTCAAAGCAATTATCTCTCCTTATTCAGAATATCGAGCTTTTTGAATTCAGAAGTGATAAAAAAAAAAAAAACGTGACATACCTGCGTGTTTAGATGCGTTGACACGGGGGAGGGGGCGAAAACAAATGTCGCGTCGTCTTCCTCTCGTCGAACAGCTGATCGGCGGCGGCTAAAAGCGTCGGCGCGGGTGTGGGATGCGTGCGCGCGCGCGTCCCTGCTTTTTTTCCTGAATATATTTAGTCCCAGGACTGCTATAGTAGTACACAGCAGTTGCAGTCGTCTCACCAGGAGTCAGTCGAGGAAACGAGTTGATGTACTCAGTAGTCGCACTGGTAAGGCCGTGATGCGTTGACTCGCTGTTGCCAGGCCGCATGCCTCGCTGAGCTAACGTAACCCAATTCGGGCCCGGAAGGACCTCGCTTAGGTCTCATCTCGACTACTATGCGCGCCCACTTTTCTCCCTCCACTTCTATATAGTATACCTATAGACTCTCTCGCCGTGAGAGAGTAATAGTGCTGAGTATAGAGAGCACACGGCCACAGTCTATTGAACTATATACCTATATACTGGACTTGGCTTTTATGTACAGCTTATGCAGTGTTTTCTTCCTTTCTTTGTCGCGGGAAACAAGCGCCGCAGGCTTGACGTAACTCTCATACGTAACGCAGGACTCCGAGGGGCTCGAGCTTGCGGCTCCGAGAGCTTCCAGGATAACCTCAAAACTATGGACGTTAATGGTGTGTGTAGGTTGTACTACTGGCCAGCTGGCCGAACGCTGCTCTTCGTCTCCAAAATTCTGTACCTGCTGCAGAGTTAGATATATAGCCGGTAGCACACAACACTATTTATCTCATTTCACGACACACTCCGCGCACCAACTACTATTTATTATAGGCTCATTTTGGACGGGGCGTTAAAAAAATATATCAAACTTCGATTCGCCAGGACCTTTTGTTCGTCGTAGGAGCAGCCCGCGAACTGACTGCTGCAGGAGGGAGAGAAAGAGAGGAGAGATGGCTCGCGCCGCGTAGAAAAACAAAAATATACACACAGCAGTAGTAGCGAGGAAAGAGTGTGCGTGCGCGCGGTTATACACTCTACTCGCGCCGCTGCAGTAGTGAGGCTTGCGCGTTGCGGGGGAGGCAGACAGGCAGCTCCGAGCAGCTCGCCAAGGAATCAAAGGCGAGGCTATGCTGGCTAGAGAGAGAACTAACATGTATCGTAGGTATTAGAGGTACCTACTTATATGCTGCGTGTGTATAAAAGAGAGTGTGGGCCTATATGCTATATAGAATAAGTATGCGGCAGCACGCAGCACTCGCTCGAAGCGAGCGAACGATACTAGCTGGCTGCGTCTCGTCGAGTCGCTCAACCGGGCTTATCTCTCTCACCGCCGCCGCCGCCGCTGTGTGAGCGGAGCCATGGCGTAGGAGTAGAGTAGAGGGGCACATTCGTTGAGCTATAATACCGTCGCTGTGTAGGTATGATATACTATATCGCGAACCACTGCGCAGACGCATACTGCCGCCATCCTCACATTATAATATTATCCTTTCGAGAGTTCTGGCTCGTTTTTTCTTTTCCAAATTCAACCTCTCTCCTGCTATCCTGTGCATACTTTATTCTTAATTGTTCTATCATCTTCTTTTCGTATACTCTGCTACTTATAAGTATACATTTGCTTTGTGTGATGGGGGACGAGATGAATACAACCTTTTTAAATATCGAAAAAGTAAATAAAGATTATTATATTTTATCCAATTTATGTTACATTTTACAATATATTATAATGTATTAAAATACAAATGCCGCTTTTTCGATTAATCAACTGTAAATGTTCTTATGTTCATATTTTACATGCTTTTCCATTCTTTGCAAAATTCAAACTTACAAAAAACTCTGATCGCGATTATCAAGTTGAGATTTCAAATAAGCTTCGCTTAGTCTCATGTTCATAATACTTTTTTTAACAATCTTTCAAAATACTCGTTTTGCTTTTTTAAATAAAATATATATTATATGCGGGTAGTCTCAGAAGAGCTAAAAATCGTTACTTTTAAGTAGAAATGCAAAATATTTTTTATGTATATAAATCATGTGTAAATGGAAAGGCTTTCTCTACTTATAGACTTTTAGGAGATTGCAGTCTCGATACATTGAAGCTTACACTCATCGGATTTAGTTCAGTGCTACTAAAACATGACCATTATTATCATTCTTTGATGTTTGAGAAAAGTAAATTTAACTCTTCCTTTTTTGAGTAAGCCGTTTCATAGACAAACTGAAAGCACATTTTAATAATGCCTGCACTTTCTAAACTACAAAAATTTTTTAATAGTTTCACTGCTCATCCTTGTCTTTAGCACCGTGCTTCAAAATCCTTGTGAATTCCAAGTAATCAAACATGGTGTTCTTGATTGGAGCTTCCCGATACATTTCGTCGACGTCGTCATCGGTGAACCTAGAAAAACGTCAATTTTTAGTTTCTAAATGAATTTTCGAATCTTACCTACAAATTTTATTGTAAATGTTTTCTTACCGATCTCCCATGGTAGTGAGCAGTTCTCTGAGGCGCTCCTCATTGATGTGGCCTGTGTTCTCTTCATCAAAGCAGCCAAATGCATTCTTTATCACATCCTCTGGATCTGTGCCTTGTAACCTTTCTCCAAAAAGTGTTAGGAACATGGTAAAGTTGATAGGGCCAGGAGCTTCGTTCATCATGCCCTCCAAGTACTCATCAGTAGGATTTTTGCCTAGAGAAGCAAGCATGTCGTGGAGATCTTCTTTATCGATGAAGCCATCGTGATTATGATCAATCATGTTAAATGCTTCTTTAAATTCTGCAATCTGAGCCTGATCGAACATGGCAAAGACATTGGAAGTAGCACGCTGTGCACGCTTCTTTGTGGTAGCACGACGACCAGCTGTTTTCCGTGACGACATCTTTATCTGAAATAAGATTCAGTACATTACTATTCAATTCGTTGCATCATTTACTTTTATTTAGGATAAACAATTCTCTTAAATGCCATCACAGTATAAAAGCTTTTGAGGTCATTGTATCAAATGGCTGCGGTAGTTAAAAAAGAATTTGACCCTATTTCAAGTTTAAACCTCAAAAGTTGCCAAGTTAGATTAATGAGGCTTGCTTTTATTTTTGGATAATTAATAAGTGAGATGCTTCTGCCTTATGAAGCTTGAGATAAAAAATAGAAGTACATAGTTACACGGCGATAAATCAGACTGATAAATTTAAATATTTCAAACTAAAAGAAAACTTTAACAGCTGTGACTAATGTTATAGCTTATGATGACAGCAAGAAGGCTCAAGTCAGCACTGTGTCGAAGAGAGACTAAACCTCTTATGGAAGCTAGCTGAGTAATCAAGATCACCAAGCCTTATTTCGAACTCCAATTAAGTAGATATTTTTAGCTGTTGAGTTTATTAATAAAGAACTTTTCTAGCAATATTGCTAGATTATAATTTTGGAGCAATGACTTTTGGTGAATTGCAGTTGAAAAAATTGTTATTCTTGAAGTGCAGTAGAAATAAAAAAGTGCCAAGCTTAGATCACTAGACGTATTAGATGTGTTAGATGATTAGACCAATTAGAATATATTGGAATAACCAAATGTAAACAAAGAGAAAAGCAAAGTGGAATGTATGAATCATCCAAGTGAAGTGGCGATGTTTTAAATAAATCATGGCCAGCGAAAGTACGAAAATTCGCCAAAAAAGGAGTAATGATCTCGGTGAAAAGCAGATCACGTATACATGTAATCGTGTGCGAAAAAAAAAACGAGTTTCGTCAAAGCAGTTCGGAAATCGAGGCCAGAGAGGATGACTCTTCGCCGCTGTGGCATGCGAGATGCGCGACAATGGCCGCCTCCTTACTTTATTTACCAAGGCATTTCTGTCAAGCCATGTATTTACAGCTGTATAAGCATTAGGAGAAGGTGATAGTTAATGCGTAGCGACGAAAAAAAAGGATAACTTACGGTTCCGTGTGTGAAAGACGAAGGCAGAAGATCGACGAGGTGCGAAAATAGCGGAGTGCAGAAGATGTGTGGCGCTCGAGGTTCGTTACAGTAGAGTCAGCGCAAGAGACTGCGTATGACTGGATTCGCGGCAGTCGAAAGGTGCTGGGTGCTGCCGAGAGCGAAACGGCCATTCACCACACCCGCGACTGACGCGCGCTCTCGCGGTCATATCCGCGAACCTGTTGCTTGAAAGCGCTGAGCGGCTGAGCTGAGCTGAGCTATAC
>UCQR01000969.1:0-14178 GCA_900474235.1 Cecidostiba semifascia
GAGAGAGAGAGAGAGAGAGAGAGAGAGAGAGAGAGAGATTCTTGCATAACATCACTATTTTTTCAATGTACTATGTTAAAGAAGTTTTTCAAAGTCGTTCTCACTATCGAATCCCTCTGTTTACCTTTGCTCGCGCGCGAACTATATACGTGTGTGTATATATAGGTGCAGCTTGCGTAACACTTAAAATCCAATTATTCGGTAGCTTTCACTTCTTACCGCAGCTTCATCTCTTCCTCGCGCGCACAATTAGCCCGATGCTCTATATATATATGTATATATAGGATAGCTGGTGTGCACACTTCCTTGATGATCCCATCCCCTCATTGTCTTGTTTATGCATTATCCTTCGAGCTTTGATTTCATTGTGTTTTATAATCTATATACGCGCGTGTGGGAAAGACTTGAGAGCTATAAGAATAGCTACTGGATATATAGTATTATACATAGTGTGTGTGTGTGTGTGTGTTGTGAATGAAAGTGATAATCAGATCAGAAAGATGAGTGCCTTAAACTTGTAATGGAATTAAATATATATATATAGTCTTCATCGATTTCAGGATAATTCAACTCTGAAAGCTCGAGAGATAAAATAAAAAAATTTCAAGTTTTATTATCTACTTCTAAATTATAGTTTGAGTAGTTATACTGTCGAGAGAGCAACGAACTCGTTTTTACTCCTTCGCTTCTATATATCTCATCAACTTCAAGCGCCGCATACTTCTCTCCTCTCTCTCTCTCTCTCTCTCTCGGGTACATCTATACAGGTATATACACAACAACGAAGCTGTGTATAGGTATTGAAAATAAGAACCCTAGCAAAAACTTAGACTAGCCGTTACGTGCGCTTGCCCCTTTTGCAGTAACGCTGCTGCAGCGGAGAGCGCTATTACGTAATAAATTCCGACGACTTCCTCGTGCAGCAGTGCACCGACGCCGTATACACAACAAAGCCAACGAAAAAAAAAAAAAAAAGCCTTTCCGAATTTACATTCCAGTCTATACGCGATTCTTGAGAAAAATTTCTCCCTTTCGTTGCGCTGTATAATACATATATACGTGTGCGGCGAAAGGCATTTTATTAGAACAATTAATTTTTTTATCGAGTTTATCTGGCGGTTAGAGTATAATATCAGATCCGCACAAGCGAAAGTAAAGTTAATTGAGTCAAGCACATCCGGTGCAGTTGTAAAATAATAATGGCAAGAATACATCCAGCGACAATTAAAATTTTGCCGTGTGTGTAAATCAATTGCAACGTATATACTCTATACTGTATATACGATTAAATAATTCGGACTTGCACGCGACCTGTTGTTGTTGTTGTTGTTTCAGCTTGAGCATCAGCCTGTTGTGTAAAAATACATTCGCGACGTATGTACAATATGTATGAATATAATACGCATTATGTGTGCGTTTGCGCAAAACGAAAAAAAAAAAAAATGCTTGTATTGCAGCCGCGTTGCTAATTGTGCGACGTATATACGCGGGAATGTGCACATCGCGTTTGAATTTTTCACGCACTAGTGTAACTATCGCGCAATCGTTACGCGCTATAGTACACACATGCACAGTTGAGTGAAATTTCATTGAGAATATAACGTATAGTAAGTATAGTTGAATAAGTTTTCTTAAATTTAAGCAGAATTGAAATAATACACTGCACGATAATGATCAACAGAGATATAGCAAATCGTGCGGAGAAATAAGTAGAGCCGGTTAAATCCTATATAGCGTGAAAGAGTATAGTAACGGTATATATAAGTACAGCAAGAGTGTTTAGCTCGTTGTCAGCGGCATCATCGAGTCCACTCTATATACTCGATCCTCGAAACCGCAGACATGAGAGCCGTGAATGAGGCTCACGGTAACAAGATATAGTAGGCTAAACTTGCGCCCGCTATTATATATTCCGCTATATATATGCGTGTATTAAGTGTTACGTGTGATGGCGCGAGCTTTTAATTTTCTTTCGGCCCAATAAGTGCCAGTAGCTCCCGCGCATTAGGCCGAAGAGCTTTTCTCACTCGAGCGTATTACATATTATATACTCTCTCTTGAAGAGCGCTTTCATTGCGCTTTAGTTTTATAATGTGTGATTTTTGTTATATCATGTGTGTGCGAGTGTGTATGTTACGATGATAGGTGTATTTCTGTGCTCGGTTACTTATAATTTGATCGGCTATTAGAAATCTTAGCTAAGCATATTTTCTGCATGGTCGCGTATTATATAAAATTTGTCATTAATAGAAATAATAAAGAAAAGAAATTTTATACTTTGGTTTAATATGATTCATGGCGCTGACTTTGTATGTACAAATTTGGGTTTTCTTTTTTTTTTTTTGGATATTTTATGAACATTAGAGTTACATCAATCGTTTGAAATTTACAAAAATTTTTGTTTATACTACAATTATATAATGCACTGAGAAAAATGATGTAATAAACACATATATATTTATTTAAACTCGATGTACAAAATTCAACTTTAGATGCCTTTGTATAACCTATACTTAAACTACACTAAAAGTACTACTTCACGCAATAAAGCAAGCATTTAAAGTCCAATTTTTCGCTTCTATATAGTTTAAAAAAATATATTCTACGGATAACACGTGTGCTCAAATCATCATCACATACCCTTTGCAAAAAAACGCTCGTTCACACCCTCTCGACATCCTAATAATACACTTATAAAAATAATGCTAAAATCGACAATAACCATATATTATACCCTATACTTTCAGGGGGCTCGAGTATGGGTGCCTCACGTGGAGAAGGTGTGGGAGAGCGCAGTGTTGCTGGAGGACTACAAGCCAGCCTCAAAGTCGTTGCTCTGCAAAACCGACGATTCGAAGGAATCAAAGAGCTTGACCGTCACGTCGGACGCGCAACTGCCACCTTTGCGGAATCCAGACATCCTCATCGGCGAGAACAATCTGACCTCATTGTCCTTTCTACACGAGCCAGCTGTACTCTACAACCTACAGATTCGATTTCAAAGGCATTGCATATACACCTACTGCGGCATTGTACTTGTAGCCTTCAATCCGTACAACGAGCTGCCGATTTATGGAAACGACACCATCTGGGCGTATCGGGGACAAGCGATGGGAGACCTCGAGCCGCATATATTTGCCGTTGCCGAGGAGGCCTATACCAAACTCGAGAGGTATGAGTTTTTGTATTGTGTATCTTGTATTCGTGTTATCTTCGAAAAATTGTTTTATCGAATGGCTATATGTCAAAGTTGATAAATCAGATAACGCATTTTTAATAATAATCATTTTTATTAATAATATCATTTGATATATGTGACCGTCGTTATAATAAACCGATACATACATATATACCCATTCACAAATTTCAGGGAAAGCCACGATCAGTCGATAATCGTCTCTGGCGAGTCAGGAGCCGGCAAAACAGTCTCAGCCAAATACGCGATGCGCTACTTCGCCACAGTTGGCGGTTCAGCCTCCAAAGAGACCCAAGTCGAGAAAAAGGTTCTAGCCTCCTCGCCGATAATGGAAGCGATCGGTAACGCCAAGACAACCCGAAACGACAACAGCTCGCGTTTCGGCAAGTTCATCGAGATCCAGTTCAACAAGACCTACCACATAATCGGCGCGAGTATGCGCACTTACCTGCTCGAGAAATCTCGGGTCGTCTTCCAGGCGAGCGACGAGCGCAATTATCACATATTCTACCAGATGTGCGCAGCCGCTCGTCGTCTTCCCCATCTGCACCTCGATCGGCCCGAAACTTTTCACTACCTCAGTCAAGGTTCGAGTCCAAGGATCGATGGCATCGATGATCTTCAATGCTTCGACGAAACCCTCACAGCTCTCACGACTCTCGGCTTCAGCTCTAAACAGCAGGACGACGTTCTGCGTGTCCTCGCGGCTGTTCTGCATCTGGGCAACGTCTCGGTCGAGAGTGCTGGTGATGCCGAAGGCAGTAGTTACATCCCACCCACCGATAGGCATTTGCTCTGCATGACCGAACTTCTCGGACTCGATCTTCAGGCCATGCGCAAGTGGCTGTGTCACAGAAAAATCGTCTCGATGCGTGAGGTCATACTCAAACCGATGAATACCGAGGAAGCGAACGGAGCCAGGGACGCTTTGGCCAAGCACGTCTACGCCGAGCTGTTCAGTTGGATCGTCGGGCATATCAACGCGTCGCTACAGTCGCCGGCGACCAAGGCCCACTGCTTCATCGGTGTCCTTGACATCTACGGCTTCGAGACCTTCGAGCTCAACTCGTTCGAGCAGTTCTGTATCAACTACGCCAACGAGAAGCTGCAGCAACAGTTCAACCAGCATGTCTTCAAGCTCGAGCAGGAGGAGTACCTCAAGGAGGAAATCGAGTGGACCTTTATCGATTTCTACGACAACCAGCCGTGCATCGATCTTATTGAGACCAAGCTTGGTATTCTCGATCTACTCGATGAAGAGTGCAGGGTAAGCCGTCGATCGATATATGTGTATATATACTCTTTTGTTTTTGCAGATTTTTTTATTTTTATTGATGGCATCTTTTTTCAGATGCCCAAGGGATCCGACAGCTCCTGGGCGGAAAAGCTCTACTCAAAGTGCGTCAAGTCCAAGCACTTTGAGAAGCCGCGTTTCGGCACCTCGGCTTTTCTCATTCACCACTTCGCCGACCTCGTCCAGTACGAGACCGTCGGTTTCCTCGAGAAGAACAGGGACACCGTCATAGAGGAGCAGATCGACGTCCTGAGAAACAGTGAGGTAAGCTATTCGTAGTTATATATTCAAAAATCGCAGCAGGTATTGCAAGTTGGAAGCATTTTACAGAACGTACTGCTGAAGAAACTCTTCTCCGACGAAGATCCGAAACTGTCCGTTCCCAGTAACGCTAGGGTCAAGGTATCCGCTCACAAGCAGTCGACAGCTGCACCGGCGCCCACGAAGAACAAAAAGACGGTCGGCTCGCAGTTCCGGGATTCGCTCAACATGCTCATGTCGACACTCAATGCGACAACTCCGCACTACGTGCGCTGTATCAAGCCCAACGATACTAAAGAATCCTTCGAGTACAATCCCGTGAGAGCAGTTCAACAACTCCGAGCTTGCGGTGTCCTCGAGACTATTCGTATATCAGCCGCTGGTTTTCCAAGTCAAAGGACCTACGCGGACTTCTTCCAGCGCTACAGGTGTCTGTGCAAGTTCAACCAGATTCGCAGGGACGATCTGAGGGAGACGTGTCGCAGGATCCTCGCCACCTACATCAAGGTATGCTTCAAACAATGATCTTTTATGGTGAATACTTGAAATAATTCATTTTTTTTTCTCATAGGACGAGGACAAATTCAAATTCGGCAAGACTAAGGTCCTCTTCCGTGCCGGACAAGTGGCCTACTTGGAGAAGCTTCGCGCTGACAAGCAACGCGATGCCTGTCTGATGATCCAGAAAACGGTCCGGGGCTTCATCGCCTCGTCGCGGTACCGCAAGATCCGCCGAGCCATCATGGGTCTGCAGCGACACGCTCGAGGTTACCTTGCGAGAAAACAAGCTCAGGCTATACGGGAACAGCGAGCTGCCACTAAAATTCAGGCTTGGGCGAGAGGCTGGATGAAGAGGAAGAGGTACCAGAAGATCAAAAAGACGATACTGGGACTGCAGACTCGAGCGAGAGGCATGCTCGCCAGGAAAAGGTTTCAGAACATGCAGGACATTGCTGCTGCCACAAAGATCCAGAGGTACGTCCGTGGATATCTGGTACGACGTGCTTGCAAGCGCAAGCTCCGCAACATCGTCATCGTGCAGTGTTGCGTACGAAAGTACCTGGCGAAGAAGGAATTCAAGCGGTTGAAGGCCGAGATGCGAAGCGTCGAACACGTCAAGTCATTGAACAAGGGTCTCGAGATGAAGATCATCAATCTTCAACACAAGATCGACGAATTAGTAAGCTCGACACTGTCCTTGCCTTGGCTGTGCCTTATCTTCGAGTCCTGGCGGCTCGGTTTTTTTTTGTTTTTGGCTTATTTTTTCTTGTGTAATTACTAACGCTTCTTCATGCTTTGTATATGATTTCATAGTCTGTAGTAGATCGATTTCAATCATCTTGTCAAAATTAACCAGTAGTCTTTCTATTATTCCTGTTTCACATACTGTAACTGATCCATATTGTACATACCAGTAGAGATAGTAGAGTATACATCGATACATCATTATTAACCATTGAGCTTTGTTAAAGCGACGAAGCTAAACCATATAATCATTAGTGTATTCGTGTAATTCGTTTGACTCCCTCGTAAAGACCAGCAATGAGACTGTATGGATGAGAGAGGGAGTCATTCGAAGATAAGGCATGTGCATGTTTGAGCGGTGTGCCAAAGTTGTAACGTTTAACCGCCTCCCTAAAGCGAAAGCCCTTTTGTCCACTGTGTCACAGGCCAAAGAGAATCAGCATTACAAGGCGGTACAGCTGGAGCTGGGGGAGATGAAGACGAAACTCGAGGGCTCTAAGGCTATCGAGATAGAGTACAAGAAACTACATGGACTGCTCCTGGAAAAGGAGAAGGAACTCAAGGCCCTGCAGAAGGTCGTCGAGGACCAGAAGGACGAGAAGATCAAATTGCAACAAGTAATTTCGTATTATTATATTCATTAATTTTTTCGTATACATCGAAATTAACTGCAAATGAAATGCAAACTCAGGCAAAGGAACAGAAGATGCTCGCAAAGGAGGAAGAGAACCGTCGCCTCGCAGAGGAGAACGAAAAGCTCCGCGGCGAACTGGCAATGTCCCAGGAAAGGATGCGAACAACGGAGCGCGGTGCCGAGGAACATCTCAAGTCACGCCTGGAGCGCGAGAAGGACCTGCTGCTGATGGATCAGGACCAAGACCGCGGCGCCTATCAACGTCTGCTCAAGGAGTACCACGAGCTCGAACAGCGAGCCGAAATGCTCGAACAAAAGCTTGCGCTTCATGCCCCTGGACACTCCAGGTCCCTGAGCAACGCTTCGAGTGGCAGCGCCGGCCAGGTGCCCGACAAGGAGCTTGCGCAGGACGATCAGAATATCGTAAGTATAAGCTTTTTCCGTTTCTCATAGTACAGCGTTATTGATATAATCCCTCATTTCAGGATTTCGGTTACGGATCGGTACGCTCAACGGCCTCCTCGAGTACACCCTACTCGCGTGTCGAGACGATTGATTGGCATCAGCAGCAGCACCAGCAGCAGGATAGCACGTCGGACGTCACCAATGGACCGACTCATTCACCTGTCGACGTTGGTCTTGTGCTTAAGCTACAGCAAAAACTCAAGGACGTCGAGCAGGAGAACGGTAGACTCGTTCGAATGGTTGAGGACCTTGAACGCGCTGATAGTCCGGAAGACTCAACCAGGACGCAGGATACTTTCCGAGTAAGTTTTCGCTTTACAATTGTGCGGGTACTCGTTAACTGAACCCTGTTAAACTGTTTGTTTATTTTTCAAACAGCTGCAGGAGTTGGAAATGGAAAATGCGCAATTGAAAAAAGACCTGGGAACACTGAGGAAGAGCGTGGCGTCGGCCGATTCGACAACTGCTCCCAAGACTCTTATCGGTATAGGATGACATTTTCTGAATATCTTTTTTCATTAATAGAGACGAGTCTTTTTATAACTTAAATCGATCGTTTCAGATCAATTCGAAGCGCTGCAAGAAGAACTGGAGCGTCGGCGAGAAGAATGCATTCAGCTCCACAGCGTTCTGGCGGACCACACGCGCCGCATGAAGGCAACGCTCGGCTCGAGTTATGGCCCCGACGTCGACCTCGTCAACGAGGACGGCGAACTCGTGCTTGCCTTCGAAGCCCAGAAGAAGATCAACAGGTAAGCTCGTGACTAGTGACTATAATTTAAAATTCCAGCTTAAAGCATTTACAATATGGTCATAACTATTGATGACACATAAGCGTGAATGAATTGTTAATGCAGTTTTTGATAATGCGTGTTTTGTCTCAATTTTGTGCATGCGACACTTCGATTGTGCAAACAGTAGGCTTAAGAGATTGAAATCAGACAGGGTCTCGAAGGAGTGAGTTTTTTGTTTCTTCTCGATACCTTATACATGCATATAAGTTGGTGAACGCTCGATCGGCTTTTTTTCTCTCAAGTAGCGAAAACGTAGATTTTATTTCTCATTTTCAGAGTAAACTCCAGCCCCTGCGAGTATTGTTTTTGTACATTTTGAAGATTCATTTATCACAAGTCGAATCAACAAGAGTTAGCTTCGCCACATCGATGCGTTTTGTGTATTATAGTGTTAAAAGCATCTGATGAAAATTTTCTTTTATTCAGGCAACTCGAAGACGAGCTTCAAGCAAAGGAAAGAGACTGGAAGAACCAGAAGGAAGAGTGGCGTGCAGAGATCGACAGGCTGCAAGAGGAGGTCCAGCGGCAACAGAAACTGCTCTCGGTAAATCTAAGTAAATCCCCGCAGACGCAGACAGAGGCTTACATGCAGCACGAGATAACCAGACTGACGTCGGAAAACTTGGTGAGTAACTTATGCATACTTTCGAATTTGTATTCGAATTCTTAACCAATCAAATCACTTTATTAACGGCTTCACAACATCCGGTCATCGCTTTTTTAAAGAAAGATAATTTTTGTTGTCCTGTTTTTCGTTTCAGGATCTTCAAGAGAAGTACGACAAAATGGCAGAGGAGTGTAGGAAGCTGAAGAAACAGATCAAAGTACTTCAGAAACGTCTCAAAGATGCAGGCTGTAAGTTCACTTATCGCAATTGTCTAAAACTATTAACATTCTTTTCGAAATCTAAATGATGATATAAGGATCCTTCAATTAAATGTTAAAATAAATCTGTTTATATCTATATTTTTTAATTCTCCTTTTCGAATGCCTACAAAAGTCGAAGAAATTATAAAAGGACCGGAAGCTATCCCGGATTACCGGCCGCGTCCGAGTAAACGCACTGGTGGTGAGAGTTTGTAACCCCTGCATCGAAAGTCACTTGAATCCTTCCACAATAACAATGTTTCATACAGTCTTTCACAAGTTGTAGATCATTAGAGCTACAATTTTTATATGACACTCTAAACTTTCTACATGCACACACTATTCGAAATTTCTGCGATCATTTCGTTGTCATCGTGTTCTGTCTTATCCCGCACCAGAAAAGCCATAGCTTCTGAGTATTTCTTTTCAAACCTATGAAACTTGAATTTCAGTACCAGAAAGCACGGAATCTAGCAACGACTGCGGCGTGGTGTCGACGACGACTCACTCGTCGAGCGAAGGTACGAGCGGCATAATGCCAGCCATTCGCAAAAAGGAGCGCGACTACGAGGGCATGTTCGAGTTTCGAAAGGAGGAGATCAACATCATCATGCGGCACCTTGTCATTGGTTAGTACCGATCTCTTCTTGATTTAAACTTTGAGTCCCCGACAAAATTAACTGAGCTTAATAATTAACGTTCTTAATCGCATAATTTTTTGTCCACATTTCGCAGTAGTGAGAGATGGTCATCTGGTAGTGTTGCTAATTTTCTCGCTGACTATAATCATAAGTCTATCTTTGTTCTCGTCGACGTGAACGCCCAAGTACGAAAAGACAGAAAAAATTTATAAATGCAATTTTATTTTTAATTTAGAACTGAATCCCCGGGTGGCGATAACACTGCTGCCCGGTCTGCCGGCCTATATCCTGTTCATGTGCATCCGACATACCGACTGTATTAACGACGACGACAAGGTGCGCTCGCTCTTGACGAGCTATTTGAACACGGTCAAGCGCGTAATCAAACGCAAGGACGATTTCGAGTCGAGTGTTCTGTGGCTCAGCAATACCCTGAGGCTACTGCATAATATGAAACAGTATTCCGGCGATAAACCCTTCCAATTAGGTACGTATTGGTAGATTTATAGCTGAACTAGGTATAGATTTACAGTTTAAAATAAAAACACAAAATTACTTTAATCCACAGAAAATACGCCCCGCCAAAACGAGCAGTGCCTGCGCAACTTCGATCTGAGCGAGTACCGAGTGGTCTTGAGCAACGTGGCTCTGTGGATCTTCAACAACATCATTACTCAGCTGAAAGAACGAGTCCAACCTCTGACGGTACCAGCTCTTCTCGAGCACGAAGCCATCACCGGACTGGACGGTCACTCGAGCCGACCGAGATCCTGCTCCGTCGGCCAGGAACCTGATTTTACCCAACAAAAGCTCAACAGCTTACTCGAGGAGCTTACGACGGTGCACAAACAGCTGCAGTACCACGGTGTCGACCCCGAGATCGTTGTACAGATTTTCAAGCAGCTTTTCTACTTCATGTGCGCAAGCGCGCTCAACAACCTGCTGCTGAGGAACGAGCTCTGCCACTGGACCAAGGGAATGCAAATTAGGTGAGAATCAGAAATTGCGAGAACCAAAAAATATAGATATAACGGAGAGTAAAACTTTTCTCTCCTCTCGACAGGTACAATCTGAGTCACTTAGAGCAGTGGGCAAGGGACGAGCGACTAGTACCGGCGACCGAGGCTCTGCAACCGATAGTACAGGCGGCTCAGTTGCTACAGGCTCGGAAATTAGACGAGGACGTTGACTCGGTCTGCGAGATGTGCAACAAGCTCAGCGCGAATCAGATCGTCAAGATACTGAATCTCTACACGCCGGCCGACGAGTTCGAGACACGAGTACCCGTCTCTTTCATAAGGAAGGTGCAGATCAAATTGCAAGAACGCGGCGAAAATCACGAGCAGGTGCGCATTCTTTTTCAATTAAGTATTGTCATGGATTTGTCCAACTTACTTTTCGCTTTCATTTCATATACCTAAATTATTTCCTCGCGTGGAATAACGTCTTTTTTGCGCAACGTATAAAAAAGAAAGTTTTTAATTCTATGTTTCACATAGCTCCCAACTTCTAATGTCTGGTTAGCACATAACGTCCTACTTTCAATTTTTTTTATGTAATGTAGTCATCCTCCATCAAAAGTTTTAATAACCAACCATTTCTTTTTCTCTCTTGTAGCTTCTTATGGATTTGAAGTACTCGTATCCAATCAGGTTCCCCTTCAATCCATCGAACATTCGACTAGAGGATATCGAAGTGCCGGAAGTACTTAACTTGCCGATGCTCAAAAAGGTCTAAAAAGCCAACGGTTTCGTTGCTTTTTCTTCCTTTTCCCCACGGGCCAACGCATCTCATAAATATGATTTTTAGTTGCCAAGTGATATTCCGAAGATATTAGTGGAGAAACCCACGATGAAGATGTTTGAATTCGCGTACTGTGTGTCACGTATGTACATCGGAGAAAGTGAAGCGACAAGTTGCTATACCTTATTTCGCAATAAAGTATTGCTACAATGTTGAAAAATAAGAACTCGCTACACATGATTTCGAGTCCACTTCACCTCACTTCGCTTCACTTCACTACACTTTCTCCGGTCGTATATTCGTGTAATAACGAGGTCATAATAGTACATGTATTACCGATTCTCACAAGAATTAGCCTCCACTATATTGTTGTAGCTTGCATATTATAATTATTATTATTATCGTAGTTAGAGAAGAAAATAAATTAGAGGGAGATAGAGGAAAAGTAGCTTAATCGCGCGGCTCATCAAAAATCACGTTTTATATGTTTTTTTTACGTGAAGTAATTTGTATTTTACAATGCATAATCAGTTTCAAAGTGCAGTTGCTTAGAAAAAACGAAAGATAGACAGAAAATGACTTAATGCCATACAATAGCTTACATAGCGGAAGCTGCTTTTCATCTTAGAGTACAACTTAAAAATTTGAACATGAAAAAAAGATCATGTGCACCTATGATCAGAAAGAATGATGTAGATTAATTATATTGAAGTTACACCCTACTTTCGTCTTTTCTTTTGAAAACACAGACGGAATGACTTGTGCCCTACGAAGTATAGCCAATTAAAGAAACTGCGAAAGGCTACAAAAATAATTTTTTTTATTCTGACTATATGGTTTTATAGTTTTAGAGTACAGTCTTTGGGACTCGATATTTGATGCGGAATATTTTTCAGGATTTTAAGGATTCGATTAAAGAATTATATAATAGCTTTGTGTCTAAGAAAGGTAGCATAATATAAGAGCTGCGAACTATTTTTTGATGGTTATTAGAACGCGATTGTAACAAAAGAAAAACAAAGCCTAAGAAAAGACTATATTGAAGATTTATACAATGTTTAATCGAATTATAGAGAATGCTGAAAGAAATTCTGAAATTAAATCTAAAGTTTCTCCAACAAATATATTAAAAAATGCAAAACATGAATATATCTATATACACTTATTATGAAGAGTTATATAAAAGTATATTCAAATTATAAACCTGTTGTCGATTAAAGAAAAATTTATGAAAAGAATTGTTGAAAATCATCGAAAGTAGCCTTAAATTAAAATGTATTTTTTGAAAAAGAAATCAAATGTATAGACAACTGAATTGGTAAAAATTGTATATAAATTAAATTTTAAATTATCTTGGAATTGGGTATTTACATACTGCGTTATAATGTAATTGTGATAAGTTGATAAGTGTGAAGTCTAATTTTTATTTAATCAAAGTTTAAATTATAAAAAAGTATACACTTTTAAGGATGATCGGGTCTTCTCGAATCTTCAATAAAGATCGTCATATACTTCTTCCATTCGCACACAGACGAATTAACGAACTCGTTTCTTCGATCCAAATTAATCCTTCACAAACATTTAATTATGGGGAAAAAAATACTTGTACAGATGATTTTTCACTGCATCGCAAAGTGAAGTACCAAAATATAGTGTAGCGATAATTGTATAAAAAAATAAAAAGAAGAAAATGACAAGCATAAAAAATTAGAAGAGAAATAAACGAAGTAGCGAATATTAGAATTATATACCATTGTGTAAAACGGAAAAAAGGAGAAAATCTGTTCTGTATCTTATTTGTTTTATTGATAAGGAAACATTTAGTGATTCCTAATCGCGATACTACGAAAAATCGCAAAAGAGAATGGGATTGCGTCTGACAACATAAATGCTACTTGTTCGAATTGAAGAACGTACGGTTAATACATTTTTCAATACAAACATGTAATATTCATGTTTTAGAACGCTTCCGGGAAAGATTCCAAAAAATGTAATTATGCATGTACAAAAGGAAAAAATCAGAGAAAGGATATATACATTATATTTGTGTTGGCGTAGATTGTATATTTTGTGATACGAGTGGTATATACAAGAAAGAATTATAAAATTGTTGAGAGAAAGACAAGCGAAGAATGGAAAGATATTCATACAATGCATTGTTGTTAACAATTTTTTCGTTAAATTGAAAAAAAAGGCAAGCGTGAAAAGTTCGCGCGTCATATTTTTTCAGTGCCATTTCACAATTCCATATAAATATTATTGTAGAAAACATTTGTGTCCATTCGACCTAATTTTTCTTTTTTACGTTACCGTGTGCCGTCTATAAATAGTGAAAAGGACGATCAATGATCGACCGAAACGAAAATGTGCCCATGTTTAAACTGTAGAGCCTCCCGAAAACAATAAGAATATCGCGATGAGAACTACGAAGAAAATGCTGTTTCGCTCTAGCCAGATGTTATATTTTTTTCAGCAAAGCTATATAAATATATCTTTCATTGACATCTTCGATTTTTATAAATCGATATGACAAATTGGTTTTGTTCCTAAATATAATATACATTACCGTTATAGAGTGGCTCTTTCTTTATGGATTACCCCCGTCTTTTCCTTCATTTACTTTACATTTCAATAAAATCAATAAAATTAACAAATGTCTCATGAGGCATGCCAAAACTATCGGACCGAGTTTGATCGGGTTTCAGGATTTCATTCTGTAAGACTTTATAGTACTTAAGACTTCACTTAGAGAAGATTTAAATAATTTCTTACCTGTGAGAGGAGCGAAAATTTTTTTGAAAATTGAAAATTTTACATATTTTGTTTCGAAGTTTTTTATCTATAGCGAACAAATTTGTAAGTATATTGTTTCTTTTTCCTAAGTTGTGATTTTACAAAGTTATATAAGAAAATATCGAAAAAACCGTGATTTTAGCACTTTTTCACCCCGATTTCGTCGTCTGGTGCCTGTTTCTGGATTTCCCCTTATTTTTGGTTATAGTTATATTTTATTGGCAAAGAAAAATACCACCGCGGTA
>UCQR01000970.1:0-15029 GCA_900474235.1 Cecidostiba semifascia
ATATATATATATACACGTTTTGAATATAATCGACGACGACTTTTTCGAGAAAAAGTCATTAGTCCTCGTTAAAACTCGTATTAGCAGTAATAATCCGTAGGTTTAACGAGAGACGCTAATTAACTTCTAATTACCGTCGTTCTCGTTTTTCTATTATAATACCAACGTGTCCCGCGGCATTAGAGAGGAGCAAATCGCTGATTAGGCGTTTATCGAACGCTTTCTCAATGACCTCCAAGCTCACCAATCTCCTTTTCGGGACGATTTACACACGCATATCGACCGCCACCGTCTGGCCATTGTATATAGTAGGTATATAAGTCTCTCGCTCTCTGTATCGGCTTATACTCTACTCTCCGTATATATATACACACACATACACACACATATATACGTATATACTCGAACACAGTCCATTACCGATATTTGTTTGCGCCGCCGTCGAGGAAAATGGAAATCGAAAGAAAGTAAATATACGCGAGGGAAATCCCATTAGACTATAGATTATATATACTTATATATACGACATGACTGCTACATATTCTCTTTTTCGACAATCTTGTTATAACGCGAATAAATTCAGCTCCATACCCCGCTAACTGATGCCTTTTTCAATCATCGTTCGCATAAATTATACCACCAGCAGCAGTAGCAGCAGGGCCGTAGAGAGAAAAGAAGCTTTATATAATCGCGGGAAAACAATGTCGAAATCAGCTCGCGACTGTCCAAACAATGAATTTCCATTTTCAAACAGAGTCGTCTCTCTCACTCACTCTCGTGCCCTTTTACCGCTGCAAAGAAGATATCCTCATCTCTCTATACTGTAACTCCAGGAAAAACTCTCATCTATCGACGAGCGAAAAGAACGAAGACGCCAAAATGGTCGAGGACTTATTACAGGTGGAGAGAAAGAGAAAGAGAGAGAGAGAGGATGATGTTTCGCTATGCAGATATCCGAGCGAATCCGTAATGAAGGAATAATAGCCGAGCCGCGCATAGCACCGAACTCGAGAAAATTGGCATCCGCGTGCGCGCTATCGTTATACAGTGCATACTGTGTGTGTGTGTATATATACACACACGCCCGGGCGCGCAGAGAGAGTAGAGTATTCTCATTAAGTCGCCTGGAGAGCTGCTGCTGCTGCTACTGCCGCTGCAGAGCGTCAATATTGCCGTTGCGCAACCGTTATGCCGAGTTATGCAAGCGCGGTTGGGACAAGTCGCGTTCCTCGGATGTGCGCCGCCGCGAAATTAAGTGGCCGCCGCGGAGAGATTCTTCGGATGAAGGGATGAGTAGGAGAATATTTTCGTCGTGTTATTATATGTGTGTATTATACACCAGCGGTATGGCTGATGTGGTAGATCGTCGAGAGCTGTATATACTATATACCGATGCGACGTTTTCGAGTATTTTTTATCATCTTTATCTTTTCCGCTCACATCCGTAATCAGCTAAATCCTCTCTCGGCAGTTTAAGCTCTTGGTGTGCGATGGGTTGGCTGGAGAAATTTTAAGTTGCGCCTTTGAGCTGCTAATTTCATTACCATACAACCCTCCACGCCTCCACCACCCCCTTCCCTACCAGAGAGCTTGCGCAGCAGCAGTGCTCTCGCGTATTTACATAGCCCGAGATTATTCCGCATTACGAATATCATCACGAGTGCGCATCTAATTAAGCGAATTTGTATAATGGCAACATCAAAGCTCCGATTTCGTCCTCTCTCTCTCTCTCTCTCTCTCGCTCTTTATTGTACTAATTCGCAGCAGCGAAAAAATACTTACGACGCAGCTCGTTTACTCCCGCGAATCGCATTATTATATTATTATACTGCAGTATAATATATGCGTCGAATAAGGGAATAAAAATATAAGAAGAGAAATTATAATGAATATTGCGGTATGGAAAAGGTGAAATCCAAAGTGAGCTGGATGAGCTTATAATTATGTTTACAGGGCGTGAGCGCAACCAAGCTTATATTTCTATAGTTATTTATTCTCTTTGCGCGAGTAGTGCATCTTGAAAATTCAAATTACAAGCCCACAAACAACTTGCTCTATACTGTAAATATATATACATATATAGACTCAGCTCTTGCGTTGGCAATTTTTATACGGGAATGAGAGAAAGCCAGATATGAAGTCCGCCAAGTGTGTATCCTTTCCGTAAAAAATACGTGCCCCAGGACTTTTCTCGTTTTCATCGAGTTTTCTCGTTACGGTATGCATCAGAGGGCAGGGCGGAGTAGTTCTTTCTTGAATTACGATGCACTACACGAGAAGAGCTTGGCGGTTTTACTTTCCGATTTGTTCGCAAGAGCTTTTGTTAGCGTTAATAAACTTACATCGAGTACCCGACAGCGCGCACTCGCAAGTATACTTTTGTGCTCACGCATATATAGAAGAGCTTACGGAGAGCTTTCTCGAATTTTCAAAATTCCCCCGTTAACGCGCGAATAATCCAAGAAAAAGCTCCCAAACGTACACTAACCTCGGCAAACTAATTCTACAGTTTCGCGCGCAAGAATTCCACGGGCAATAAGTATCCGAGCAATTCGTCGAGTCGCCTCTCCCCCCTCCTACATAAAGTATATACGTGCGGGCGAACCTCCCTCCGACAAGCCGCAGAGATTTTGCAGGTGCGCGCAGACAGTATTATAGTTCTCTCTTTCTCTCTATCTCTCTCTCTCTCTCTCTACACTTCTCCTCTTCTGCATCAGACTCTAACGAAATTGCGCGCGAATGCTCTCTCCCAGTGGCTTTTGTCGTCCTTTAATTGCCGGATGAAACGGGAATTTCCGGGAGCGCGCATTAATTCTGCGCGGATTGCGATACACGCGTATTGTATAGTGGTAGCTTTGAGAGTTCTGCTTCCGCGTTATAATCTCTTCTACTGCTGCACCACATAGCTGCGTACTCTTCACATGAAGCGATATATGCTCGTGCAGCTTTTGAAGAGAGAGAGAGGGTAAGAGATATTCGACAAGGGTTGGAAGTTTGATGGAACTCGAGAGAGAGAGAGAGAGGACACGACGCGATAAAGATCAGTGGTATGAGTGGAGGATTTTCATGGGGCTGCGGGCTTCGGGAATGCAAGAGAGATGTTGCCCTCTCGTGAAAGCTTTACGACAGTATGGAGGCGAACCGATATGATGCGTGTTTGCGGCCCGAGTGCGGACGAAAGATTTTTGAGGTTTATGGCTGAGGGAGTTTTACATTTTTATCCGCTTTTGTCGCGCTTTTCTTTCTCTTTATATACCATAAAAGAGGGAGGAGGCCTGGGCGTCTGGAAGCTTGCGGAGGTGATGGATAGTCCCCCTCTATACACCCACGTCGAGGTTCTGTAAATTAAAATTTTCGCCCCGCAAAAACTCCGGGTATAATATCATCTCGAAATATGTCAACACAAGTATCCCATCAATCTACCCTCTCTCGGAAGAAAACAAAAGCAGTATATACAATAAAAAAAAATCTCCGAGTAAACGCAGGCGTGTTTGAAATAACCTTCTCCCTCTCGTAGACGAAAATTCAAATTTGACCTGTAGCAGCAGCAACTGGCCAGCAGCGGCTCGAGTAATTACATGCGCGAACTTAAGCTGCGCCGCTCTCGGAACGCAATTACGTATATTTAATTTGCGTAAGCGCGGAAGAAAAATTTCCATACCTCTATAGCGAGGGAGCAGAGGAATTCATCCACTCGAGAAGGCTCTTGCTCCAAGAGAGAAAGAGAGCAGTAATTGAAGGGGCTAAAGTGATTTTCGCGCGACACTGTTATCTAAAGGGCTGCAGCAGCCAAAAATAATGATCGACGCGCTCTATTTTTCCAGGTCACTTGGACAAATTGATTGCGTGTACGCGCCCGCCTATATATGTATATGTATAGTATACGTATAGGTGTGTCGAAGCGGCCGACGATAAAATATTATATGGCCGGACGAGTATTGTCCAGCGCAGCGGCGCGAGATATGAATTTTCGACGCTTGCGGAAATCGTATATGACTGGGAGAGAGAAATGGTTGTAAATTTAATACTTTTCGATAGCTTTAATACTCGGGAAATTCGCCGTCTCTCCCGTCGAATTCGTACGCGTTTTTCGCTACGCGAGCGAACGAGATTTAATGGGACACTCGAGGTAGAGAGAACGTATGCATATATAGATACGTGCCTGTTCGTACAAAAACTAATGCGTTTAATTATATAGCTGATGGCTTTAATTGTGCAATTTTCTAGTTTGCCGTAATAATGGGTTTATATACATGTCTGTGCGAAAGAGAGCTTTGCGAAGAATTTTTCCTCGGCGAACAGTAATCTCTGAGGTAGAAAGAGCACTTTATTGCTGTGTGCACAAGAGCGAGGGCATTATGCAACGCACTTTCATTTCTAACAAGACGCTTCCTCTCCGACATTGGTTACATTCAGCATGTATATAAGTACCTCGATAGTCCACTCACAATAATGTGCGTTTCAAAGAATCTTGTTAATCAAAATTCATGTGACGGGATTTATTGATATAAATAAACAACGACGAGCAATAAAAGTTATTTAATTAACGCAGAGTGCGCTCGTCCCGGCTCTCTGAAAAGATGACTGTTAATTTCGTCGACAATTATCGTAATTAACAAACGCATCGCAATAATCGACGAGGCAAATAAAATATCGCCTGTGCGCGCGAGCAATCATCGTGCGGAAGTCATGCACAGACATACATACACTGCTATATAATTTTTCATCGGCGTAATCGGCACACACACACACACGCATTACATTACTGCGGTGCATCAGCGTTAATAATAATTGAAATGCAAAAAAATAAAAGAGCATCGTGGTATACATGTGTGACTCACCTCTCGTGGACGGATGGTTCATGAGAATTGCCAGGGGACACTCGTCATCGTCGAGAATGTACTCCTGATGCGCGTTTCCGTTCGCATTCTCTCCGTTGACCTGCGTGAAAACACACGATACGTGGGGTTAATTTTTTTTCTTCTATCTTGTGTGTAATAAAAACAGGTTTATAAATATTGTCGAAAAGAATGAAAAATAACAACAACCACCGTGGGATTAGCGGAATTCCGGAGGATTAAGCTTGGCCCTAGGCCAGAACTTTTCAGTTCGTTCAGCTGATTCCGAGCGCGCTCGGCGAATCCCTTTTTGCATTTTTACGACGCCGCGAGAATTCAATCTAACTCGAGTCTCTCTCTCTCTCTTTTTTTTTGTTCGTCAAAAAGTGTACCCGCACCGCTCGATTTTCGAATGTGAAACGAGCTCGTTCATTTGCATCCCGCGCGGAAAATCAATTACCGTATCGAAGCGCGTAACGACGAAACTTCTATATACACACCATTGCTTTTTTTTCACAGTCCTCCAAAGCTCTCTCTCTCTCTCTACTCGTCCGAGTAAAAGCTTTTTAATCATGCGATCCAACTCTCTCGACTAACAAAGCACTCGGGTAATTTAATTATACCCCCCCCCCCCTCCAAACTGTCTGTACGACAATAAAATACGACAATAAAAAAAAAGAAGAAACAACAAGGTGCGATTAAACAAGGTATACAGTACACAGAGCTGCAGCGATTTCCCGAATGAGAGGTGGCGCGCCTTTCCGCCTCGAGCTTTTCCCTCCGTGCAAGCTCCCGGCATTACCGACTGTTTTCCGGCAGTACAGGAATCGCCGCGTCCAGTCGCGCGCGAGTGCTTTTGTAGCTGCCTTATCGAGCGTGACTATACAGCGGCGCGCGAGTTTCGTTTTGTATAAAGTTCGAGGGGCACGTATACACACAGCGCACATGCGAGAGAGTTAACGGCCGGCGGGTTTTTTTCTTTCCTCCGAGTGAGCCGCGCATTTGCGGGGATTACGTAAATTAGCGTTGCACAAAGAGCATGGAGTTGGTTATTTAACTATAGTCAGGAGGAGCTAGACGCGGCTTTTAATTTCGCGGGATATAGTGTAATGAGATTTATCGACGTTGCATTTCTTTCGAGAGAGAGAGAGAGAGAGAAAAAGAGAGAATAATAGTATACACACTTTGTACATTTAAAAGTCAATTAGCGATGCGTTTCGTTCTCGTTCCACGGTATTTACTTTCAGCTTCTAAACGACGCTGTAGTAATAAGCGCGAATCACACGCTTCGTTACGCGCACACTCGGCCTCGATTAAATTACCGGCTATAATATACTATATAGAGCGTATACACGCGCAAAACGTGCTCGGCTCCCGAAACAAACACCGCGCGCGCCGTATTATAAACGCTCTCGATAAACAGTACTATTATAGGGTATACCGCGAAACTCGGCCGCATCAGCAGGACAAAAAAAAAAAAAAAAGCTCCGCAATTTTAAATTTTCAAACTCGCGTCATTATCCCCCGCGGAGAGGAAAGTGTTATCACATAAGCGACGAACTTTCTACTCTACAACAAAAGCACTAATGCAGCGTGAAGAAGAAGCAGCAGCAGCAGCGGAGTTAAGCGACTGTAAAGTGTGTACGTGTATATATACCGTCATCGAGAGTACTTATCTACCATATATATACAGCACACACATACACATGTAGCATGCACATAAATATCGATCAAGCTACTCGCTCACCTGAACGAGGCAATACTGCTGTGGGTCGACCTTCTCGAGGCCGTACTTAGCGAGCATCTCCCTTACGACCTGCGCAGCCGAATCCCTTATACTGAGTAGTAGCGTCTTGTAGGGTACATCCTTGCAGAGAGCTTCGCCGTATATCTTCAATGTGCCACCGGTGTCCGGACCACCGTCCTTACTTCGGAATTGCTGGAGCTTGCGCTCGAGCTTTTGCTGTCTTCGACGACGCATCACCGCTTCGGGATTGGAGATGCTGCGCGTGAAGCTCGTCTCCGGTAGCTCTGTGGACAGACAGGAAAATTTTCATCGTCAGAGAGAGAGAGAGAGAGTTTTAGTACACTCAAAGGAACGCGCACTGTAGTAGTAGTAGTAGTAGTAGTAGTAGTAGCGCCGTTTAATTATCCGAACTTTTCGCGCGAGAGCCGATGCTAGGAGGGAGGGGGGGTTTAATTGAAAACGGTATTACCCGGGGAGAGATAGTCTCTCTTTCACTCGCGTCGTAAAGAATACCGTGTCTTGAGAGAAAGAGAGAGAGAGAGAGAGTAATTTACGGAAGTTTGGACGATTTTTCCAGCGCGAGTTCGTTATGAAAGTTGCGGCGCGAGAGGTTTTACAAATTGTGCTAGTTGCAGTGTGTGCGTTGATGAGTGGAGAGAGAGAGAGAGAGGGAGCTCTGAAAAAGTTTGTATCGAAACGCGATGAAAGTCTATTTAGCTCTTCTTACTTCGAGCTCTCTCGCTCTCTTTTCACCGGCCGTCGAACGGGGTCAAGGAAAATTATGCTGTGAAAGGGCGCTAAAAGGATCCCCGCGCGGATATATAATATTTCCGTTGACTTTTCGTATGTTTCTTACAAAAGGGAAAAATATTTTGCTCAGTTTTCTTTTTTAATCTCCGCAGTAAAGTTACACGCTCACAGAGTGTAGCACTACGTTAACTGTCGCAACGCTCGCGAAACTTTACAAATTACAACTCTGCTATATGTATATCTATACACCCCGAAGATTTTTTTACTCACTCCTGGCTGCAGCAATTAACTTCCGTCTCTTGAGCGCGCGCAAAACACCGCGGAGCTTTTCAATCATCGTCCTTGTCCTAAAAATCTACTCTCTCTCTCTCTCTCTCTTTCTCTATCTACAGCATCAGCATATCATATCCAACGCGAAAACACTCGACGGCGACGATAAGAAGCCAACTCTAATCCACTATATCCCCGGACTCTTCTCTTCGCCAACAATCAAGTATAGGTATATCTATACGGCAGCCTCTCCTCCCGTAATCCCGATCGAGCGGAGAGAATCAACTGAAAGAGACAGACAGCAGTGCATGTTTTTGTTAGCTCTCTCTCTCTCTCTCTCTCTTGACTCGTGGCCTATATATAAAGCCGCCACCGCGCGATGGTACAGAGTTCTCCGGTTCACTATATACTCTCTCTCTCTTTCTCTCTCTCGCGGATCGACGCCGCGCCAGCAGCCGGTATCGCTGGCGCTGTCGCCGATTAGGGAATTATCGATTCGACGTCAGAGCCGCGACGTCGAGTATAAGCTGCGAGACAGAGAGAGAGAGAGAGAGAGACAGCTTTAAGGGAGTAGCAGAGAGCTCCTGGCAACCGCGAGCCGGCTAATCGATGCGCCGCTCTGGGACGCCGCACAACAACACTATATATACTGCTTTCTGTGTATACATCTATATACGTGTGTGTATATGCTCTTTTTTTATTACTGTTATTATTATTCCTTATCGAATAGACCGCGAAAAGTTCGGCGCTTTTATTTTTCGGCTTTTTACGCGAACTCGCGGGCGCGTGAATTGAAAAATGGCATAGCAGGAGTCACGTGTGCGTGTGAAAGGATCGAGGTTTAAAGGGTTGTGATCGAGCGAGGCGTGAAAAAAAAAATCGCGAATGAACCGGCGTTCTCTCCCTCTATATCTGCGTATATTTGAATAGTCTTCGGTAAATGGACAGATGTCGATTTTCCACGCGCGGTAGTTTCGGGCTTGAAATCACCCTTTCAACCTTACGAGGGGGAGAGAGAGCAATTAAATTTTTTCCTTTTTTAATTTCACGCTCGGACGAGCACTTATATATTGTGCAGCATTCGTATATTGACGCTGTAAATTGTACGCGCGATGCTCCTGTGTAGTGGAGAGGAATCTTCGAACAATCGATTCAGCCGGACGCTTTTTTCGCATTCTTTATCCTTTTTCGTCGAAGCGATGTTTGAGACGAACCCGCGTGTATATAGGTATATAAAATACACGAGCGTCGCGCAATTTGCCAAGCGCTTGTTTTCGCCTTTTTGCCAAACTCGCAGCTCTGCCGAAAATAATCGAAATAAAATAGCAGAAATCCAATTAGAGGAAAAAGCTCCGAGTATAGTTCGCTATTCTCGCTTGATCTAACATTAATACACGGCGTGTAAAGGTGCGAGAATTAAATTGTCCGCATACTGCGAGTATATATGTACATATATATAGTATTCATTAACGATCGCTTGATGAGACATTAGCGCTGCTGGCGCGTGAACATTTCGCATTATATATATTACACGAGCATTTATATAAAGATCTGCCTCACGATCTATCAATACAAAACTCTGCGACGAGACTCAACAAGTCACACACACACATTACGATAGTTGGATATTCCATGAGTAACAATAATCGCTCTCACGCAGTTACGTAAGTTTCTCTATATCTAATAGTCTCGTGTGAACAAAGCACTGACGCGAGGCTTTATAATTAGACACTTCTCAACGCTTCATCATCATCGCGAGAATGTTCTCTTATCACGTGTATACTATACACACAACGATAAGACACGTGACTCACCTGTGTAGAGTTTTTCGGCGACGCCGTTCTGATCAACCGGCGCCGCGTTTTCGTCCTGCTCGCTAGCGGCTCCGGCACTTTTGAGCCTGCTGAGCTTTTCCTGCTTCTTCATCTGCTTCTTTTCGCGCTTGCTGAGCTTGCGCCGGAAGCTCGAGGTCTCGGCGAAACCGACGCCCTGGGCATTGGTCTTGTCGTCGATGCGTCGCAGAAGGAAACGACCCTCGCGATCGTCTATGTGCCAGTTCAGCTGGACCAGAAGTGGCTTCTCCTCCAGGCCGAGCTTGCGCTCCTCTGTGGATAAACAAAAAAATGATTATTGAACACGTGGATTTTTGCTGACTCTATAATCTATTTTCGGACTGATGCAATATAATCAAAAGTTTTCTACATATCCGCGGGAAAGTTTTGTATGGCAGGTATACACGGTATCGATTTGCTGTACAGAACAAAAGCTTCGTTCCAACTATTGAGCTGCAATCTTTTCTTTGATTCCCGATGTATATAGAGAAAAGTCGCTGCTGCTGCTGCTGCTGCTGCTTTGGTTATTTAATCCGGATAATACACACAGATCCCGCTTAAAAGGAATCTATACACCGCGCGCTCGGAATAAATTGAATACAAAAATTGATTTTCCATCGACAGGAGAATTTCTCTTTCTCTCTCTCTGTCTCTTTTTGCAACGGAGAAATTGAAATTGAAAAAAGCTGTAGAAGCGAGAGGAGGCGTATGGAGTATACAGTTATAATTTTAATCCAGTGCCAAGCTTGCGCGCTAAGACCAGGGACGTCAGCTTGGATAAGTGGAATTTCAGCAACAGCATAGCGCACGAGATTTACGCGTTATGCCGGAGCTTTGAGATTTTAATAGAAACTGTCGTGGACTTTGTAGCAGCAGGCGCAAGCCCTGCGCCAAGGAGCGCAGGATTGCTTATTTTGCCTGCGGCCAAAGTAAACGATTGCCGGCGCATATGAGGTTCCGCCGTTGCTGCTGCTGCTGCTGCTGTATACAGAGTCGAGAGAGAGTGAGGCGGATATTTTATTGAATCAACTGTATAGGGGAGTCGCGTCTAGTCTGTGACTTTTCATAACATTCGAAACCGTGTGTTTGACTGATGCAAGTATAATCGAGCTTTTTGTTGTTGGTAAAAGAAATTTCAATCGAAAGCCATTATATATTTTGAGTGATATGGCGGCATCATCAATATTTCAGAAGCTCCAGCGGTTAATCTCGGATATATATAGTGTCGGCAAACTTTTTGGACTCCTCTTTTTTTTCTAGGCAATTAAGGCGCGTTGACTAATTAATATCTTAATTTTGAAAGCTTATCAGCTTACCCGGCCACGATGCATAATCTTTTATAAGCGTTTTAGCAAGCTAGTCATTAACTTTGCTGTGCTGATGTTGGGAATATTTAACACGCGGTTGTATTATACACTAAATTTATAATGCGCGTCTATAAGTAATAAATAATTCATTCACATCGGCGCGTTTTATGCGAGTATAGAGCGGTGAATTTGCGCGCGGGTTTCGCAAATTTTATCGAGCGCAGTAGCGAGCTGCTGTATATTCTGGGAGAAAATCGAATGGCTTACTTAAACATTCAGGCGCATCGATACTCTAAAGGAGTATAGCCTCCTGAAAAATATTTCGCGAGAAAACCGTCTGACATATATACGTATACGTCTAAATGTCGGGAAAAATTGGCGTTTATCCGCTAGCATATGAATTTTCGCGATGATAATCAATCGATTTTATTAATTATCAATTCGATCGTGCTCTGATTATCGCTTAGCATAAAAAGCAGTCGGTTAACCGATCCGTGGAAAGTAGTGTGCTTATTCATTTCTATAACCGGTTTACAGTTCTAACTCTCAAACGGAGCGCACCGTCGCGCGGAGAGGATATAGTCGCATATTAATGTCGCTTTCATTTAATCCCAGATAAAGTTTCGAACTTTCGAACTTTCATAATTTTCCTCAAATTACGAAAATGATCGTTAGAAATTAAGGCGCCTTTATAAAATATCGCGATATCATTTCCGCTCAGTAGCATCGGATTCCCGTCAAATATTTTATTACGTTAAATCCGTCTGCTCTCTCGTAGCAGAGAGAGAGAGAGAAATTCTATCAGAGAGTATATAGAAACGTTGTTCTTTCCCGAAAAGTATGAGAGAGAACTATGCGCGCAAGTTCGCCGATGGTCAGAAAAGAATTTTCCCATCTGCAAAAATACTTTTCTCAAGTGCGCTAGCTGACTTCAATTTCGATCATTAAAAGTTCGACATCGGAGTCAAAGGAAGTCGCTGCTGCTGCAGTGGGAACGTCAAAGGAGAGAAGCGAGCGAGAGAGAAAGAGAGTAAAGACATTCGTCTTTCAAAGTAACTATCTTCCATAGTAGTAGAGAGCGCAGAAGAAGAAGAAGAAGAAGACTGCTGCGCAGATGAACAAAAGAGATATTTTCGAAAGCAAAGTATACGAAGTTGGAGAGCCCCGGGGACAGCACTTGCCGTTAAGACCCGCTTAAAATTCATCATTGATCACATTAGAGACTCTTTCGATAACAGTGTCTCGATGCAGTACCTCTATAATATAGAGAATTATATCCTCGGCAGCGATTTTAGCTCGTAAATTCAAAAACTCAATTTTTCATGCGTCTACATCAAGCACGTCGTATATAAAAGCCGCGCGCGCGATATAGTGCAGCTGTGGCTCAAGAGAAGAAAAGCAGCTTCACTCCTTTCACTTCACCGAGGCTGCAGCAAGCAAGTACACAATAAAGGATAGAGAAAAATAAAAAGAAAGAGAGAGAGAGAGAGAGAGAGAGAGTGCCTCGATCGCCGGTGTATATAAAATAAAGCCATGATAATCCTCATAATCGGTGGGTGGCAGTAGTCCATAATAAAGCCAGGCAGTATAATACCGCTGAAGTAGCCGTTTTATCGACAAAAGCACTCACCTCCGTTCTCGTGGATCTCGTAAAGCGCGTACTCCGGCACCGAGAGCATTCGCATGTCTGGACGGAATTTTTCGATGAGCGTCTCGATGACTGCCTGGGTCGTCGCGTCCGAGGCTACCCTGATGCACTTGGTCGCCACCTTCTGGCCGCTGTCTTGGAAGTAGAACCGCATCACTCCGTGGAACTCGAGGTCCTGCAATATTATATTATACATGTATATGCTTATTATTATTGTTAGTTATCATCGTGTACAACATCTGTCTCGGTCTCTTTATGCAGAGATATATACTTGGTGTGTATAAGTATCGTTTTGCCGGAGACGTCGTCAAGGAGGAGGAGCAGTACACTGGTCTCGAATTAATAAGACACACTGAAGCTCAGCGTAATGCATGCATATACACGGAGACGGAGAAACGACGACAAAGCAGCTGGAGCTGATGCTGAGAACGGCAAACTGCAAGCTCGTTACGAGCTGCATCTCTCGCGTTACGCGCCAACACAGCTAATGAAATTCGAATGGTTCAAGGGGCTGATGCCAGCTACGACGACGACATGGTATTTAGTGTCAAAACAATCCAGAGCGTATAAGTATACACATATAGATAATACAGCTGAGATTCTTCTCTTTCGTCGAAGTAGTGTGGCTGTTGACGACGAGAGAAAAAAAATGAGCTGACTAATCGGCTGGAAAAGTTTGCCTTGTTTTTTTTTCTCAGCTGCAGTAGCTTCTCTCTCCCCGCGTATACGCTACTCAGCTCGTTTTATAATTGAGTCAGCTGATGCTGGTGACGGCTGCGCATTATGAGTTTCCGACGACGACGCGACGACGACGACGACGGGCTGCCTTAACGAATTTAATGCTTTGACGTCGTTATCTAAACAGCCGCTCGACGCGAGCTGTCAGCCGCACGAGTGGCCACACTGGCACGCGCGCGGCGCCTAGTATTTCGGAAGGATTATAACGTCAAAACGACGGACGGCGTTTTACATGCCGGCGCGTATTTACTGTTTGAAAATGAATTTCAGACTTCTCTGATGCTGCACAATACACAACGATCGTTCGATTTTTATTTCCATTTATTATAACTGGCAAATACAGGGGCCGTTTTTTCGAAGCTAGAAATTTTTTTTCTCTCACTCGCGACCGTTTTAAAAGATTAAATATTGGAAAGCTCTGATGTGAAGTGTATATGCGTACATGTATACCGGCATTCGCTGCCCGAGAGCGATATTTTATATAATGTGTCCCGTTTTATCATTTTGTCCCTCTCCCCGATTTCATCGCCAAACAAAGTTTCGAGTGCATATATACCTTTCATTTCGCGAAAGTTGAGTCGGATTCGTTATGTGTATTTTTCTCTATTTTTTTTTTATGTCTCTGAGAACGAGCGCCGTTTGAAGTAGTGCGGGAATAATTTCATCCTGCTCGGACGATACTGCAGCGCATGTAGTTATATTCTTTTCAAAGCGAAATAACTCGCGTGTATTTATACATATAACATTTCCGGGCTTTAATTAAATGATTTATCCGAGAGTCGAGCATCGGTGCAAATATAACAGTCGTCGGTATGCGGCATAACATTATTATTCGCATTTCCCGGAAAATATGTATGACACGGCGTGTAAAAGGCAAACGTATAGCAATCAAATTATAATAATTTGATATAGATATTATATTTTAATAATTTCGTATATAATACAATAATGATAAATCCATCGCGTGTACGGGGGAGGGCACTGTATACACACAACATCGCACGAAGCTAGCGCACAAAAAAGTCCATCCCTTCAGAAAATCATATAGTTCATCCCGGTCTAGATACATGATTCATCGGCCTCGAAGAGAGAGAGAGAGAAGAGTCAAAAGCAGCTCCCCATCGGAATTTCAAAGAACCGCTGCTCTCATATCGCGAAATTCAAGCTCAAAGGCTGCTGCTCTGCACGAGACGAGCTCCGCGCGCGCGCGCGCAGTCCTAAAAAAAAACTCTTCTAATGGCGAAAGAGTACGCGCGTGTATGTATGTATGTATGTATATACACGTCGTGTGTGTATATAGTTCTCAGGTAAGGTATATGCCGCACGGATTCTCACATTGCACACGTGCGTCTTCTCTCTTTGCGGCGGTATAGCATCAGCATCAGGCGTGTTCTCCCGAGAAATCCAGGACAGCCGCTTGGAATTTCGCGCCTTGAAGCTTGCGTCGACGTCGTATAGTAGCAGCGCGCGCGGCTTGCATAATTAAAGCGCCACCTTTGACAGTGTGTATGTGTGTACTGCGCGCTCTCCTATGTATAGATCTTGGTACACACGGACACTTGTGTGTGTGTGTATGTACACACACTGCATAAAGAGTCAGAGATATAGAGATGGTTAGTGTGTGTGTGTGTGTGTGTGTGTGTGTGTGTTTGTACTCACCTCGTTCGGCTCGGAGAGCTCGAAAAGGTCCAGCCTGTTGGCGTTCCATTGCTGGATGACGCCGCGAAGGGCCTCGCGCTCGGCCTTCTTGCTCGCCGCTTCCGCAGCCATCCTGAAACAGGAAAGAAGAGACATCGCTCAGGTTAGAAAGAAGAGAGCATCATGAACCGGGCCAAGGATGTTTAATTAGATAATTGCGACAGAGAAAGAGAGAGAGATACGAGTTGCTGTATATATATG
>UCQR01000973.1:0-11969 GCA_900474235.1 Cecidostiba semifascia
TCTCTCTTCTGTCTCTTACCGCACAGGAGTAATCGAAGGTAAACCCCAGGATTTAACCGTGGCTTAACCTATGCTAAGCGCGCTAAACCGCCTTACCGAGACTCGACCGCACGCAGCAGCTGCCGCCGGCGCGAGGAGGCTACATAGATTACAATCTAGTTTAATCGAGTTAGCCTCGTTAATAGGCGGAAACACACAGCGTGCGCAGACACTTCTCTCTCTCTCTCTCTCTCTCTCTCCTACTCTCCGTATCTCTCTCGGCGTATAGAGTAGGTCCGCAAGTTTTTCTTTTTCCGTGTACTTTTGCTCCGCCGGAGCTCTCGGCTCGTATACCGCATGGTAGTTCACCCCCTTATATTCATACTCTTGTTGGACTTGTGCCTTTGAGCGACATTTCTTCACAAGCAAATCTACGCGCTTCCGAGGATATTAATTCGACTGTTCGCAGTGCAGGTTAGTTTCTGCAGCAAAGAATTCTTGTTCCGCCGAGCGAGTCGCGACTTTAAATTCCATGCGGATTTAATCACGATCTTGTTTATTCAATATATTGTACAGTTCCCTCCCCTCTCTTCACAAAAAAAAAATATCATTGCCGCCAGAGGTACATGCACGCGCAATAATCGCGACAAAAATCAAGCTCTGCGTCCACTGAAACTTCTGGCCCGCCGCGTATTTTTTATTTTTTCGACATCAAACGCCAGCGTGATCAAGATAAATTACTGCTATGAAATAAAGGAAGAGAGTTGGCCAGTCTTTTGACGTAGCTGAATGGAGGAAGCACACTGCTCATTTTAACCAAGCTCTGTTTTAAACCAATATTTTTCTCTACTATAGAAGTGAGATAGACAGAGTTTTATCTCCTTTCGATTTCCTTCTCGATTGACTGGCTTAACCACACGGAAATTCACGCACCTGCGTGTTAATAAGCACACTATTATAATATATTCGCAAAAATTGAATATCACCTCGTTACGTGCATGCATTATTTTTCCATCAGCTCGGAAAAATAACGATCCACGATAATATCCCCGTCAAAAGTACTCACACTTATTATACCATCAGCATTTCTATATATCGGGAATTACAATACAATCCCCGACGAAATCAATCTATCCGCGGTTTTTTTTTCCATTTCATAAGCGCGACCACCTATAGCTCTACTCGTCTCCTTTTGTTTTTCTTCGACGACTCGTGTAACCGCGCGCGCTGCTGCATCTATAAAAGCGAGAGATAGGAGGTAAAAGAAGCGAAGAACGGGAAAGAGTAAGAGAGAAAAAGGACTGGAAAAAGAGGAAGCAGATTCAAATGGTCTCTCGTTTCAAATCGATTTCGAATTGTCTTCGCGCATCGGCGAGTAGATTTCATTGGATCGGCGAAAAAAGATAGCGAGCCAAACGAGAAAGAACGACGACGCGAAGAGAGAGAGAGAGAGAGAGCACGCGCGCGGTTGCCTCTCCTCCTCTTGTAATAGAGAAAATAGTCGTAGTGTCGGGATCGCAAAGAAGTATAAAAGCCTGGGGAAAAGAAAGTAGACGTTAAGGCAGAAAGAAAAACCCTGGGCGCGTTTTGTGGAGATGGTGCGGAATAAGAGAGAGAGAGGGGGAGAGGAATGAGAACTTCGAAGCTGAATATTTCTGACATCTGCCCGCGGGGAGGGGTGTGTGTTACCGCCTCTCTTTCTGCGCAGAAAATACGACGAATCAAAAAAAGTAGTGGCGGAGTATGCGGAAAATAGCAACGATTCGCGCACTGATTAGCTCAAATGACGGTCGACCAGCTCCTGGCGGGCGAGCGAGCTTGTTGTCGCCACAAACAAGTGCACAGCCTGAAAATGCCTGCACCCGCACACACACATGAGCGTCACGATATATACGAACGGATAGGCAAACAGTTATGCGCCCACTGCGCTGTTGCCTAATCCAAAATCGAATTGTTCGCTTCAGGAGGACCATGCACTGGCGAGGGATGCGCTAACAGCTTTTACGATCGATTCTAATGCTCAGAGCTGCAGCGAAATCTCTCGTCTGATTTGACGCGGCGGCGGTGTCTGACCGTAGCGGCGCTTTTTCCACTTGGCTCGCGACGAGTAATTCGAGCGAAAAAATTCTCTTCTATTAAAAATTGCAATATCCACGGCGTGCGAACGGACGAGGGACATTTTCAAGGGAAGGAGAGGAAGAATCGATATGCGAAAAGCGAGGGAAACGGTCGGTTGAATAATCCTTATACGCTTCGAGAGGCTTCTTTTTCAGCTGTGTTTCGCGATATATCTATCGAAGGAACGAAGGGAGCGAAAGAGATGTCAATTAAAAATTACCGAGCTGAGCAAAACCGCCGCCGCGACTATTACGCGCACCACTGCGCTGGAATCGTCGAATCCTCCCGATGGTTATGAAAAATTCTTCGCGAATATAATGCCGAGCAGTTTGAAAGATCGGATTGCGCATTGAGGTTTTATACCTTTTAATCCTTTAGTCTTTTGTTTCTTTTGATTTCAGGGAGTGGCACTGACGCACAACACGTCCGCCAGAATCGTCATCTCGTTTCAAAGCCTCGTTCTTCAAAGGGTAACCCGGAGTAGCGCCGGCATGTACGTATGCGCGGCGACCAACAGTATCCAGGAAACTCGGAGCAAACCACTTGAATTTCGCATAAAATGTGAGTATATAATTGTCCCTCTGTACAACTATCAGTCTCTTATATACGATGTTCCAAGGCATCTATACAACTATACGAGAGGAAAAAAAAACGTATCAAAGCAACTCATTCCCATTGAAAATTCACTCCTCCGCGTTTCGTAATGAAAAAAAAAACGCGCATCTCGCAGTAATAATCCCATTCACAGCGTTCCGAAGCCCGAGTCGCTTATATACCAGCTCATCTCTTCTCTGTGCTTGCATTATAATGAAACCGAAGTTATACCGCATGAAAGCTGTATAGAAGAAGAGAGCGCGGCTGAATCTTGTAAATATTTCAGGCGCGTACTTAGCCCATACTATAAATTTTTCATATCCAATTTTCGTTTGTATGATGTGTTCGCGCGCGCGCGTCGAAGTAACTTTGTGCGAGAAAGAATATACGACAAGGAATACCGCAAGAAAAATATGTATACGCCAAGAGGACGCGCGTGCATTTTTCATTGTGTGATCGTGTGTGTGGCTGACGGAATCGCGTCGAAGTAGCCGAGAGGTAGCGAATCTCGTTTCGCGATCGGGAAACGCTGTTGTGTGTAGTCGAACGGCTGATTGCATGGGTCGACGACGACGCTGGATTTCATATGTAAACGTGTATGCGTCGACGAGTCGCGATTTACGTCACGACCGAGAGATATAAGGTGTGAGCCTTGGAATTTTCGAGAACGATTTGGCGCCGCGTTGCGCGTCATCGTTCGTCAAAAGTAAAATCGGCTCGACTGCTATATAGTATAGCACGGTTGTGCTGAAAAACATGGTAACGCCGAGTTCTTGTATTCTCGCTCTCGTCCTTGTATTGTAAATAGAAGAAACAAAATAATCGTGATGGAGAGTAGTCTGACCGAACCCGACTTATACCACTTACGCACAAGCATTTGCCTTAAGATCAGCTCATTTCTCCGTTGCAGATATATACGATCTGCTTAAAGCGTCTCATATCGAACGGATAATTACGAGGCAAGCCTCTCGTCGACACAATGAACTCGTCGCATTATCCATCCTCTATATGCTCAAGGCTATTTTCATGCAGCTATATACGACGCATTACGACGAGTTCCTGACGCGAATATGAGATCTCTTATATATACACCTTCATCTCATCCCCGGTGCTGCAAGCTCGCAAGAATAACAGCCGAGCTTCCATACATACAGACATATATAGCCTCGGCCGTTTGCATAACTCGAGTCGAACGAACGATTCCGGGTCTAGGCGAGGACGACGACGACGACGCTCATAAAAGTCGCCGGCTGACAAAATGCATGGGCGTGCTCGGAAAGCCGTGTCTTCTCTCTATCTCTTCTCTCTCTCTCTCTCGTCTCTTTTCTCGCACATACATACACACACACACACACACTTGGCTTTTATTGTACAAAATGACGTGTCTCGCGTCGACACGTGTGTTTCGCCGCGGTGGCGACGATACCGCTGTGGTCAAGCTTTTTCTCCGGGTTTTATCTTATTGAGGTTGCGCGCGAACGTCGCAAAATAAACGCCATCATAACTCGTCCCGATTCCACCGGCCACTACTTGGCCCGAATCAAGCGCCTGCTGCTGCTGCTGCTGCTGCTGCTGCGTGTGTACGTCTTTGACGGCATTTTCGTGTTTGCTTATATGAAAAAGAAAATGCGGCGACTCTCTGTTTTCACATTTTTTGGCTTATTCATATTGGGTTATATAGCAGCTCATTGTTTCTCGCCGAGAGTGTTATTACTTGCGGCGCTGCGTCTCAAGCTCGTTTCAGAAATAAATGAAATAATAAATCACCATAAGTTTGTTTGGCAAACGCGATAAGTTTCTCTCTGCAAAATCTCTGCGCAACACATTTTCAACGACGTAATCCGCACGAGATTCCTGCCGTATGCCGGACGAGTTGTCTGCCAAAGCTTCTCCCAGCGACGATTATCATTACGTCGCTGAGCCGTTGCGTTTTCCGGCTCTCTGCAGCTAGCCTCCGCGTTTCATTAGCCGAACGAGGCTAAGGAGCTTAGTCCACGGCCAGTGCGTATGTACCTTACTCTCTCTCTCTCTCTCTCTCTCTCTCTGTGCAAGCTCTTATCGTCTGCGAGCGCGCAAAGGAAATCTGGCTCAACGTGTGCTGACCAGATTATTATTAATCGATTGAATATTGCAGCAGCTCGCACTTCATTAGGTCAGATGCTCCCGGACGACTCGTCATTCAGTAGCGCTGGTGAAAGGAAACCGGGGTATCGGGATTACGTGGTATTAAGAAAGGAGATAAGTCGCAAAGAGAGATAATTCATTGGGAAGTGGTCACTGAGTGACGGCTTGTCATGCGATTGATCGGGCAAGTTTCGATGGCTTTTCAATAACCGAAGTTTTACTTTGACTTGATCGTATCTCTCTCAATGTACCAGAAGAACGCGTGAGAGGATAATTTCGAGGCGAGCGATTTCCTATAATTACGGATAATACTCTCTTAATTTCTCATAGCGATGACCGACCACTCTATGTTTGTCTGAATTTTCACTCGATGTTATGGAAAGAATTGGCGACTACCTCTGTTACTCTAAAACAGACTGAAACAATTAGTCATTATAAACAATAATATTAGTTAGCAAATAAAACGTATAACCATTATTCGCATCAAGCCGCGATTGGATGTATATACAATATGTATAATATCTAAATACTACAATCAAGCACTTTAAACCGTTAATTTTGTTTGCTAGTATAAATTCAGTAATTTTGAAATTTCGCGCGAAAAGCGCGAATAAAACATTAGTCGGATTACAATGTTATATAGAGCCGAGAACAATGCGAGAGAGATTTCGAGAAATTGAATCGGCGCGCGCGCGCATAAAGCCCGCGATTCAAAATTAATTCTTTACAAATGTATTTTAGATTGCAGTTATATCCGTATTTTGCATAACTCTAAAGAATACGAGCATCATTAATAAAAAGCTCGGGCTGCAGAGTAGAGGTAAAACAAAAGCGGAATGAAATGTATAACCGCAGGGGAAGCGCTCGCGCGCGCTTGCGAAATAATGGAAGGGACGTTCGAAGCATAATTCTCATTGACCAAAAGAAAACGTCCGCCATCTGCTCTTAATCTCGTTATAAAAACCAGCGCTAGCGGCGACGGCCGCACTGGCCGGGGGAAACCGGAGAAAAATAGTGAAAGAGAAATTATGAAAAAAAAGGTAGAGAGAGAGAGAGAGAGAGAGAGAAACTGTGCGCAAGCCAAGAATAAAAAACAACGAGGCTCGCGCGCGCGATACACATCTGCTGGAATTAATTTCGCGCGGCGCGGGCGCGCGAAATTGCGAGAGAGAGAGGGTGAGAAACAAAAGCAGTATCGCGCTCACATCCTCATTTCCATAGGATTTTTCGAATCCGTAACCTTTTCTACTCTGAATGCCCGTGTGCGCTTATTTCCGCGATTTGCTGCACCGTGACGAACATCTCTCCCTTCGTATGTATACGCTCTCGCGCGCAATAACGCCTGTCCGATAAACTTGCACAGTGAAAAAGAGAGAGAGAGAAAGCGGAAGGAGGGAGTGAGGGAGGCAAAGATATGCACGACGAAGCTCGAGAGGCAAAGGAAAACAGAAAATGCGAATATTCTCGTGCCAAGTGGAATATGCGGCGGCAGCGATTTCCATAACGTCTCCCTGACATAACCGAGAAATCACTTTTAACATTGGGATGGCTGTTGCACGCCGCCGCCGAAGAAATATTTTCCTTCATTCAACGTGGCTTCAGTGCGTCCCCCTCGCATGCACACCGCCGCGACAGAGGACTATACTTTTAAAAATGTCTTTATATGTGTCAGCGAGTATAAACTGCGTGTGTATTGAAAATCAATATTAATACAGCAAGTCACTCATATACATACGAGAGATTATATTATGTCCGCGATTCTAATCGGCTGTTATACAAAATGTTCGATGATGAATAAGCGCCGAGCAACAAAAGTGTAATACGAGGATAATAATATATATAGGTCGTGTAGATATCCTCGGTAAATGTGTTGTTGTTTACCAAATGTCACATACACACACAGACACATACAACCGAACAGTAGCGATTATCATATAAATTATATACACAACGTTATCGCAGATGCACCGGTCTGCAAGGAGGACAGGATCGTGGTAGTGGGCGCATCTCGAGGCGAGTCTCTGGAGATCGCGTGCCGAGTCGAAGCCGATCCACCGGCACACAGCTTCCGCTGGAAGTTCAACAACAGCGGCGAAACTCTCGAGGTACCGACCAAGCGTTTCTCCGTCGAGCCCGCCGACGGACTCAGCATACTCACCTACATGCCCACCACTGAGCTCGACTATGGCACGCTATCCTGCTGGGCGGAGAACATCGTCGGGATCCAGTCGAGGCCATGCCTCTTTCAGCTCGTCGCTGCAGGTGAGCCGCGTCTTCTTTTTTAGATTACTTATTTATATTGTACATATTATTGTATCCTTTGTTCGCCCTGATTTATATGCATTTGTAATGCCGTTATCGATTACTCTGCTCCAAGCTATACTGAGATTCAGTCGCGGGACGTTGCAGTGTATTGATTGCATAAGTTAGTTGGGTCGGATTAGTCCTTACATTCATATAGTATACCTACAGCCGAAGGATAATCTGTGCCGGAAGTTTTGATCAAGTGTTTGGCATATATATGTATATTATAATATCGCGTCAGCCATTGCATTTATAGCATGGTACTTTGAAAATATTGAGCGATTCGCGATATGACAGCTGCTCCCGATTTTCCATCTCGACCTTATTCCTAAAAAAGCAAGAAACTCGGTCATTATTTCCTTTTTAATAAATAAGAGTAGATGCGTCCTAATTATTAACACTCGACCGAGCGATTGAGCTTTTCGCGAGTGAATTCTATATCTCCCCTCGAGAAACCGCTTGACTTGATTCAATCAAAACATAATAATGATCTTGCCGAACTGAAGCCACCGCTCTCGTATATAACTCCCCTCAATGCCGTCGCGCAGTATAACAGTCAAATAAGACAGAAGAAAAAGAAGCCTGCACAATGGAGCCCCTTTCGAACTTGGCGAAAGCAGCAAAGCAGTAGTCGACGAGTAAAGTCATATCCCCTCTCATCCGTCTTGAAATTGGATCCCAAAGTCGAAGCTTGAATTCTCAAAATTCTCAAGTCCACGAGAGTAAATTAAAGTATATACCTGTATATAAAAAAAAAATCTATGAAAGTATATAGCTATACGGAATCGCTTCCCTCTCATCGCGGAAATGGTAACAGAACTGATAACCCACCGAGCGCAGAGCTCATCGTCAACTCGGAGGAAATGTTTATACATTCCTATACAGTTCCGAACATCCGTCAACCCCATCTGGGCAAGTCCGCGAGTCGCCCATATTCGCATAAGGGCCCTCAGTCGTCGCTGCACAGCCACCTTTTCTCCCCGTATCTCGCGCGCGGACTCATCACCCTCGTTTTTGCCGCTTTTCGGATTATCATAATTCAAAAGGGATTTCCATTTCAGCAATGCCTCGCTCCGCATTTACCTTTACCCCACCGTCTTTTCCCTCCGCGCCCGGTTTCGCGTCCGCCAAGAGTAGACCGAGGCTCCAGATAAGCGGATAAGCCCGAAAGAATAAATATAAGCGTTGGCAAATTATTCTGTGACGATTCTCTTTTTTTTTTCTTCGTCGCCCCCGCTCCCCTCTCTTCGCACTTGGCCCAGTGTGTCCTTTCTCGCAGCGAGATATGACTCTCTTTCTCTCTCTTCTTGGCTATATATATACGTATGTTTTCATAGCTTACTTTTTTCTCATTTGCCTGGCCCGGTCCTTCTTATCTTGGCCCCGTCTCTCTTACTCACTTTTATGGCTCTTTGTAAATGGGGAATAATGGCCGACGGAAGTAAGTAGGCTTTGCGAATACATGCGCCACGCGCGCGCGCGCGCACCGCTATATATATGCTGGGAACAGTTTTGTTTCTGTATTCGAATGAATAATGCGCTTGATGGTTGCGTTTGTGTATTCCAGATTTCGTTCGCATAAAATATTATGGGCCATTAGGATTTTTACTTCAGGATCAAGCGGAGTTGAGAAAATAGTGCGCTCCCGTCTTGCTCATCCTTTTGTACATTTACCGTATTTTAAACTGATTTTTTTAGCGAGATTGAAATTTAATTTAAAATTTAAAAAGAAAAAAAATCCCACCAATCTCGATAAAAGAGCGCATCATCCAGTATATTTCGCGCAAAGCCCCATGTATTTCAGTCTCGATCCTCTCCCCAACGGCCATAACAATACGCGTTTAAATCTCGTCCACCGCACAGTCGTATCAATCCCTCTGCAGATCCACCCTAATTCGCTTGACACAGGCCGCGCGCTCGATCGAGTGCCTTTCTGTCTGTGCCGAACTAAATCAAAAATAAAAACGCTATGTAGTTGGAATCCAGCGATGTATAGAGCTTCGTTCGAGCCCGAACATAGAGACGAGAAATATGAGCGGCAAAGCGTACGAGCTTCGAAAAATAAATAAATGCCGATCGAGAGCCACTTGATGGCTCGGCGTTTTGTATGACGTGACTACCTGTCGATGTCGCCGATCAAATGCTGATATGCTTTTTATGCCTCGAGAACTCATCGTTTGCGATATATTACGGTGGTGACTCTGTTGCTTTGTTCAGATTTTCCATTATATTTTACTCCTATGTGTAAATGACTGATGCGCTCTTTGTGTTAGAGGTCCCGAGTTTCATTTGATCGCGATAATCGTGTATAATTGATGTTGCGGGTTGTATAACGAAGTCTGAAATTGAAAGAGTCGATATACTAATTTGCCTTGTTCTGCTTTTAATAATGAAATTCAGCTAATCAGTCGAGACGCGACTGGCTTGTTACAAGTGCAAAATTACCAAGAGTTTGTATAATGAAGAATTGACGTTTGACTCGTATATAGGTGAGAAAATAAAACTGGAGCAAAAAAAGAAAATTGGTTAAAAACGCTTTGGAAAAGCGAGAAGAATAAAAATAAAATAATAATACTATATATATATGTAATTATGTTTTGAGAATATCGGCTGGAAATAATACTGAAAAAACAGTTCTATATATGTTTATAACAAATAATGTACCTGCAAAATTTCATCTCGTACGATGCAATCGTTCGTTTTTTCTGTCTCAGGAATTACCTAAAAAACACCGAAATGCATCAAAATTATTGATTCACATATATAATATACTAGAGAAAACAGACGGGGTTCTCATTGTTCCAGCAAAACAATCGCATAAGCATTTATCATCCGCATATACAGGCTGTTTCAGAGCCAAAGCGGTATCTAATTAATAAAACGACAAAAAAGCCGGGTATATATCTAATAAATGCCAATATACAGTGGGGAAGAATCGGTAACAAGCTCGTTTCTCGCAGAAGCGTATCTTCCGTTTGGGCTTTTTTTTTAAAAAAAAAGAGATAGTTGTTCGCGCCGCGCAGTAGCATACAATACATATACGCGTCGTACCGAGCTTCCTCCTCGATTCCACTCTTCATTCGAAAAAAAAGAAAAAACAAAAAGAATATTCCAGAGCCGTTTCTTCTCTTTTGTGCAGGTTTCGTATACGGCATCTCTTGACTCTCTCACTTCATCCTCTCGCGCTTTTTCCCTTTCTTTCTTTTACACACTGCAGCTGATGCTTTAAAGCACACACATACACACATACAGAACGGTGCGCTCCGTCGCTCACGCACAGATTTTCCGATGCGTTCGTCAGGTGCGCGTATAGCTCAATGCTTCATCGATGTTGAGCATTTTTTTTTTCACCCACCCTGAATACGCCGATAGCTACGTTCCTTTCTCTCTCGCTCTCTCTCTCTCTCTCTCTCTCTCTCTCTCTCTCTCTCTCTCTCTTCTTTTTTATTCATTTTCCGTTTTCTATTTTGCACTCTTTTTCATACCTTTTATTTTCCCTGAATATCAATTTAACGGGGCTCACTCGCAGCGGAAAACAGCCGAGTTCCTCCTCCTCGTCGGCGTTTCTACGTCTCTTTCATTCCGACGCCACCGACTCTCTGTGATTCCCGGCGTGCACGAGTCTATATATATGTACCTATATACGTAAGTACGATATCACGCGCATTCCCATAGCAATATATATAGATATAGGTGTATATCGTCCGGTCGAAGCGTCGAACTCGACTGCGGAATGAAATTATTTTCGAACCTGTCGTTATTGATACCGAGCGCGCCCGGGATATTGGAATTTTACAGAGGCAGCACCGGCCGGATAGAGAACACCTCTGTATATACGTGCGCGCGAACGGTGAAATACGCAGCGCGAGCACACGACGATGAAAGTGCCCACCTCGTCGCTGCTGAATGGCTGTCTGTATACCCTGAGTGAGGAAAATGATAAAAACAATAGCATATAACGATTTCGAAATAGTACACCGATAACGCGCTCGAAGAAAGTGTATGTGCAAAAGACCTTATATTACATGCGCACACATACGCAGCAAAGGTGAAGTCTCTTATGCCTTTACTTTTCTGCGAAGCGGCTCTCTTTCCCTTTATAGCTATACATATGTATATACACGCGGCTGCATCATCCTCATGCATACCCACATAGCCCCTGGCATTTCTGTCCTTTATCTCGACGCTATATCTATATACATATATATATATATGTACACATCACTTGTATGTGTACATCTCGCTCGAGCCCCATATACACATCATGAGCGTCAAACATATATATACGTCCCCGTGTGCTATGCGCGTTCTCGATGCTTGCTTGCGCGGGCGCGAATGTAAATTCGCAAATTACATTACGCTTTCTGGAAATGCAAAGCGTCGCAGCAGTAGCAGCAGCTCTATGCGGCGGCTTCTGCTGCTGATGCTGCTGGATTCGACACCACAGCTCGCGAGCGAGTTTACATCTTGCCTCTAGGATATATTATGTGCCGCGCATGCGCTCTCGATGCATACGCCACAGCTGCTCGCTATCCGCGATTCAATGCGATAAGCAAACAGTCGCGTAATTACTCCATTCGCGCGCCCGTCTCGTTGATTTCACGGGTTCCCGAAAAATCGGCTCAACCCTCCGTGTGTGTGCGTCTATACACCCTGATAGAAATCGATTCCATTTAAAAGCAAGTAAATACCTTGTTCTACTAGAAATAGGCGAAAACTGGCTCATTTGTCGCCCCCCGGTGAAACGCTTTCTCAAACTTTTTTTAAGCATTTTTTAGAGTAGACATGTCGTTAGATATTAATAATATCACTTAACAAGGCATTTTCAAGCTTGTAAACATGGATTACAT
>UCQR01000974.1:0-10340 GCA_900474235.1 Cecidostiba semifascia
GAGAGAGAGAGAGAGAGAGAGAGAGAGAGAGAGAGAGAGAGAGAGAGAGAAACTTATATAGGGAGATAGGAAACGATGGACTGGGAGCAGCTCTGCTGGTCGTTAATGATTGCTGGCGAAACTGGGGCCAATAACACCTATATATAGATTATCACTGACTGTCTGTATTTCAATCACTGACGGCGTATCAAAGAACTGTGTACAATTTACTTTTTAGACTATATTCAACCAAAAAGCTATTATCGCTGATGCAGATGAGGAAGCAGAATTTCGCATTCATTTATGCGAGCAAAACTAACACTTTTTTTCTCAATGGTAACAACGTCGCGATGTGGAGGACACGATTCCGCAGGGAAATTATGTCGCGCGAAAGGAGGATCTCATATAGCTTGGTTCAACTCAATCCCGTTACGTTCATCTGGTGTTTATTTCAGCGGCTCTTTTTTTGTGTGTCTGACTTCTCATTCGAAAAGTGCTGAATAATTCACGAGGAGAGAGAGAGAGAGAGAGAGAGAGAGAGAGAGAGAGAGAGAGAGAGATATATATATAAATGCATTATCATATCGCTCGATCTGCTATTATACATGTCTGCAATATAATGCACGGAAATGAATGCATTTAACGCGAGTGAAGCAATTAATTATGGAAATTGCGAAAATTATCGAAAAATCAAATTTCGAAGAAAGGAAGAAGCAGCACCAGCGTAATGATGGTTCAATCGTGATATACACTGTAACTGATAAGCTGACCCTAATAAAGCTGAGATTTACCCAATTTTCATGAATTTTTCATGTGTAAAATATGAATGAATTCACTGATGTTTTAAAAAATTAAAAAAGAGAAGGTTGCAGACAGTTTCAACTTTAAAGGTTGTCCAGCATTTTTTTCATAAGTCAATGTCATTAACATTTATATTAATCGCATTGCCAAATTTCCACTGATCCGAACACTTGTTAATTCATTATACATTCGATAAAGACTCAAGTTTAAAAGAATAATGTAATTCATTCCCTTGTTGAATATACATCTCTCTGAGTAACGCGCTCTACATCATGCAAAGAATTAAATTATGCATTCGCTGCGGACGTTACAATAGGAAGCATTAAGCATGCGAGCAAATCCGCGAGCAGTCAGACTGATTGTCCGCCATTATCAATGATACATCGATCAAATAATCGATCGCAGCTCTCTATTGGCCCAGCGCAAAGGAATATACATATATCAATTAACTTATCCTCCCGTTGACTTCCTGCGTTCGCCGAACGAAATCTCTCCAGGGCATTATTAGAGCAGCAGAAAAATTTCAAAGAGCAGTATATAGCGGCAATCATAATCCCCCGATGACGCGTCTGCGTCTGGTTATATTCAGTCGGGAATCGATATATCGATTTGTATTTATGTATTATAGTTTACGAGACGAGCGGACGCGAGCCGCAAACGCGTATGTTTGATGGCATTATCGGAGAGCGTCGGGGCTTGGACCGGGCGTCCAGAAGCAGAGAGTGTGTATGTATATAGCTATATATAGAATTGATCGACGGATCAATGCGTATTTGTTCGTCGCTGCTGGGACTCCACGAATTTGTTCATTTGCAGAAAGCTTTGTCACTGATGGTTGACCGAACTGCAACTGGCGATTTTCTATTGTTTGAATGTGTTGACTAATTGTCGAGAGAGAGTCTCTGGGGTAATTAATGATCATACTTGATTTCGTTTCATCCCTGTCTTGCCACATCCGACTTTTCTACTTAGCGGCAGATCAAAATTGATTTAACATTTTTTCTAAATAAGTACTTTACACTCGTAAACCACGTGATTTTAATGTTTCTAAACGTATAATACATACATTTTTAAGATAGCCATCCATCTACTTCCCATTAACGAATTATAATTTTATTCTAACGCAAAAAATTCAAAATCCCAAATTCACGGGAAAAAGCTTCTCGCTTATATATTAATTATTAAAATTACCTCCGAGTGTGCATGCATCACAACATCCTTTCCAGCCGAAAGAATCAAACATTAAATCTCATCGCACTGCAGCGCCCGGCTTGCATGCACAATGCATCGCGCGCACACCACATATTACACTCCATCTCGGAACTCAAGCCCCTCTCGCGCGCGGGCACAAAGGTATTAACTATCCAGAATCCGCACTACGCTGCATGTGCACCTAGCTCGAAATTTAGCCCTGCTGAAATTCCGCATATGCGCTACTGCTATATCTAAACTTCCCAACATTTCGCATACACACACAAGAGCAGCAGCATCAGAGCACCAGCATCATCATCAGAGCTGCTGCTGCATCTCGGCACGAGATCTCCTTCCTCGTGTCGACAATAGCATACACGCATACACGTGCAATACACGGGACACACACACACACACAACACACACGATGCGAGCGAGAGCGTCCTTTGCACCTATATGAAGTTCGGAGGCCTGCGGTTCGAAGCAAAGGGCGCTCGTGCAAATCGTCGATGACACTGGCCACCATTACTGCATCAGAGGCCGGCGCGAGCGAGCACATGGCATTTCAGATCGCAATTGAACCGCTCGAAATTTGCGGCCTGCAGCAGCGTGTTCGAGTTATATGTACAGCAATCAAATTAATTGCGACGTAAAATAGCAGACGCTGGTGGCGTTCGATCGTTTCTCATTATTGGATTAATTCGAGAACAAAGATATGCCGCACGTATATTCGGTGTTGTGTCAAAAATTTTCGTGACTGAGTCGTCTGTCGATTTTCTTTTTTGCCTCGATTTTTTCGTTTTATACTTCCCGACGGATTCTGATTACATTTTTTAATCGAGCCGAGCGACATACTAACGACAAGGTATACCCCAGAGTAGCCGTATATGCGAAAAGGGAAAGGAGAAAAAAATATACACACACGCCTGCGCATGACAGAGGGGAATGATTGCGCGCGTGAGAGGAGAGGAGAGAGACGAAGCGAAAATTCAATTTCGCTAAGAAAAATAAATAGAGAGAATGAGAAATTGGGTGTAGGATGGAATAGCGGGGGCTCGGGACTTTGGAAGAATTGAAGAACAAAGGGATCATATATACGCACGGGCGCTAGATGAGAGTGAAAGGGTATTAAGGGTGGAAGAGGACAAAGGTAATATATACGCCGCGTACATATAGCAAAACGAATGGAATTGTTATAAGGAATCGCCGTGTGGTGGAGGAGGCCTTTCTAACGGCCATTATTCCCGTTAATACGTTATTTTAGCATTAACGCGAGCCATTCATTAGATTAATTACACTGACCGTACTCCGGTCATGTGCTGCAGCCTCGAAGTCTCGTTAAAATTCCTGATCCCAAGGAAATTGCTCTTTCTCTCTCGTGTGCCTCTCGAGCCCTTTTCAACATAATCTACACTAAGTGTCCTCTTTATTTAAATTTCCCTCAAGAAATGAAATGTGCTTGATAGAATTAAATTCACGGTGCGTATATTCTGTCATTTTTTTAAGCTTTTGAATTCAATGTATACGACTCAAAACAGATTTTTGTATTATTAACTTCATTGTTGGTAGAAAAAGAAGTTTTTGAGAGTAAAGAGGATTTAAATAAGTTTCGTTTACGACAAAATTTGAAGCCAGTCGAAGTATGCAAATTCTTCTTGAAAAGAAAAATTCAACAGCAATCGTAACAATGGTATCTTAAAGTGAATTGAAGGTGATCCCTACGTCTGCGTAGATTTGAAACGAGGAAGAAAACGTAAGATCCCCGATCGTAAAGTCTTTTCGCCTTCAGTTAAGAATCGTTAAGGACTCATCGTATATATACAGAATATAACGGAGAGCTTTGCGTAGAGAAAAGATTCGTCTTGTCTTTTACGGTCGAGTGCGGAAACGTTTCTGAGAAAGAGTCTTTTATGATGGGAACCATTATATTAAAAAGTGTTTGAACAAGATATTTTTTATGATATAAGTGTTACATATAGTATAAAATCTTTGTATACTGCCTTTTGGTATTTTTTATAATGTATAAGTATATTTGCACCTAGATAAATAAATCATGTTAATGTGTCGCTGGTACAGTTAGACTGTTAGTCTAAATTAGTAAAACTTCTCATTCATTATTCAAACTTTTACCTATTCTTGTTTAAAATGTACATTGAATGATAATCCCATCAACGTAAATAAAAGAGCTGGAAGTATATTAATAATTTCAATGCTCCAATATTTGTACTTGTGGTTATGTCCGATATGTAAAATTCATGCCAAGGAGGTTTTAAAATTCATATCTTCCAGTGATAAACACGACGGATCCGTCAGAATGCAAATTTAATTATACCTTGCCGAGAATATTGATGAAAAAATTCATTGTTCGATCCAACTAGATACTATCGAAGATTGTTGTCTTCTTCCAAGTCCATATATTTATTTTTTATGCATATATTATTCCATCTGATCACCCTCATCTAGATGTTCATAAGGCGTATAATTGTGAGTGATGCATACATGCATATTTTCATCATCAATCTTCAATCCGCACTCTATACTTACTACTTTTATTTCTTACTTCTACTTGATTAATATTTAGAACCAATTATATAATTTTTTTTTCAAACTGATCCATGAAAGTATACAATCTTCCTGACAACTCGACAACACAAAAACATTACGGCGTTTAGGAGTAGCACGAAAGTAAAGCGACCCAGATAAAGAACAAAGATCTAAAAAAAAATCCACCGTTACCTGAAAGAAAAGACCTACATCACCGCGTTCACCTGCAAGTAGCGCTTGTACGCTTGAAAAAAAAGCGTGAGCCTCTTTTCACGCATACGAGAGCACGTCGTATAGCCAAGATAATAACTCCGTTTACATAATTACCGGTGAGCTCCTTTGTAAAGTCATTGCCTCAAAGGAGCAGCGAAGACAACTACTCTGGCAAGGCGTCACGTAAAAATGTTGCGACACGCGCGTGACACTTCCGGTCTCGCCCTCTGCAGCTGTTGGCTCTGTCGTCGAGGTGTTCGCGTGCCAGCGCTGTTGTGTCCTCTGTGACTTTCCTTTGGCTTCACCGCTGCTACCGCTTCTATCACGGCTCGCGCAATGAGACGTCTAGTCCTGTGGTGTAGCACGACAACGTCGCACCTCTTGTCTTATCCGCGCACGAGCTTTATTATTTTCTTTCTCTCTACGGACGCTCCTCGTCACCCGCCGCTATATACTCTCTTGCTTTTTTTTAATCAGGCTTGATTACGCGAATTACGTGGCTGGAGCTAAGCAGTCACACCTTTTGTGGTAAACTAGACACGGGGTTTTTGCACCTTGTCGTTCCCCAAGGGTATATCAAGTTCTTAGTAATCTAGAAAAATAGTGATATATCTTTTGCAAAACTGCAAACTAGCAAATATTTTCTCATTTCTATCGAAGGCATATTTTGTACTTATATAATACGAGCATGAAAATATAAATTCCATAATACCTTTCTGTTCCAGAAGCAGCAGAAAATAAAAATGGCTTTTATAATACCAACACGGAAAAAGGCGAAGCAGCAAATCGCAAAATTGAACGAGCGCCACTACCGCGGCGCACACACAATGGCAAAAAAGAGTGTAACAGCTCTCCAGTGTATGTGTGTATAGGTACGAGCGGACTAGAGCAAGCCAAGGAAGGCGTGTATAGAACGGGAGAGAGGGACCGTAAACAGTGGTATAAGGTCGGGTCATTGTCTCCATCATGCCGTCCGAGCTCTCTCTCTCTCTCTCTCTCTCTCTCTCACGCACGTATCTGGTGCACACTCGTGTGCGGTATAAAGGTATAGTTCGAACGAAGGTGGAAGGACTCTACCGTGTACACCAGCGCTATATTCTCCCGCAGCTTATATACCTACATATATGCGATTCGCTACCGTATGGACGCATGCTGTGAACTGGTAGCTGTGGGTGACGGGTATTAAGTTGGGCTTCGTGGAAACAACACCACCTCATCCGTTCGTTGTGTTATATCAGGAGACTGGTATGAATTGATTATAAGACAATGATGTTATAAGCTTGCAATTCTTGGTAACACATTTGCAACAACAAATATCAGAAACATGTCGTTATGAAAGTTTATATACCTCTGTCTTCTTCATTCCCATACACCGCGGGAAAAGGCCTCAGTTTTACGTGCCGTTACAGCCCAAGAAACAACGCGCAGTTTTCTCGGTCGCGCCTAAGTTTACTTAATTCAACGCGTTAAGCATCAAACGTGAAAAAAAGACAAAAACGTCTAGCCCTATAGTATATACACGCGTCTCGCGCAGTTAGCTTCTAAAAAGGGTCTGAAACCAGCCAGTCAAGCTCATTCCAGGTATACAGCTCCGTATAAAGGTATATATACGAGTTCAACTCTTGCTATCGAGTAAGTGTATAAAAAAAGTCTGGTTATGCGGTTATCGAACTCCCGCGCGTGCGTACACACACACACACACACACATACACACATAACGCTCTCGACGTCATAGGGACTGCGAGAGCGTCATTATCGCGGGGACTCCGACTCGCCGTGTATGGCGGTGTTGTTGTGTGACTAATTAGAAGGGGACGTTGAATTATCGCGATAAGAAGAGGAGCAGTGTAACGAGTGAATCGTTTACGGCTTCTGTATATGCCTGCTGCTTAACAATGAATTCTGCGTACATGTTGCTGAATGTTTGTGGGACGTATAGGTCGTTCATTTTGTGGGAAGAGTAAAAGAAAATTTATCGGTTATGAAGACTATATTTTGTAGCGGTATGTAGCCTTTGATATTATGCAAACTTTTGAGATGATTTAATTTGACATTAATTTTTATTCTACTACCTCATGGCGGGCTTTTACTGAAACGGTTATCGCTATACACTTATATACGTTGATGACAAAATCAATTAGATGATAAAGTCGAGGCTGCAGCTTCAAAGTCGAGTTATAGCGGCATTAAAGGACGTTAAAAAAGAAATAGTTAACGTTCAGAAGGAAAGTATAGCTCGTGAAAGGCGTTTTAACGATTTCCTTTATTTTCTTTACGATGATGAAAAAACAAAATGCATCAAGTCAAGACGTTGTGCGTTTGATAAAAGGTATCAAAATAAGGATTCATTTAATTTTACACATTAGCAATAAGTGAGTTAACGTCTCTTACGATATAAAGCACAGGGTAAAGAGTACTTCGCAAGCAAGTAGCTACATATCTCTTACACACACACACACACACGGCAGACAAGATCATTCTATCTAAAGGCGTAAAAATACTCTCACACATCACGTAGCCATAAATCACTGTGCAAACTCGTTGCTCCATCTAAGCTATATGCTCGGATGCTCGTGTCGCGGCAATTTGTCCTCTCCTCCTACTACATCTCCTCTGCAGTGTAAAATCTCACGTAATACTTGGCGAAAGCCGAGCATATAATGCCACACAGCGCATATACGTTTCGGATCGTTTGGATTTCCCACGTGGCACAGCAGAGCAGTAGCATCGAGTTACTTGCGCCACTCGGCGTTTTCAGAGAGCTACGCCGCTGCACAGTAGCGGTGCGGCTACGGCGTCGAGCCCATTCTCCACGAGGAGTTACTTTACGTTATTCCGACGTGGCCGAGAGTTGCCATGGAATATGTACGGGGCTGATGCTGCAGAGAGTGTACTAGGCGAGGGAGAAAATTGAGAAGCGGCGCGATCGGATTATATGCCACGGGCTCACGCGCGGTAATTCCTATACGCAGTGGCGGCAGCGGCGGCTCCATACGGCAATTGTAACGCGATTGCTATGCGTGCGTGCGTGTATACGTGCTCTCTGTGCGTACATATGATGGAAACGCGTCGCGAGCACGTGCGTTTGCATTGAGAAGCCATCAGCGATATGCGGAAAGCACACACACCGTTGATTCCGATGCTGCTGCTGCTACAGGGTTTCGCTTCGAGCTTCATCTCTCTCACTCTCTGTGTGCATGGGAGCTATACTGGTGAATCGCTGGATTTTGGATGGAACAGGTTGCTCCGCTATGTGCCGTGGTGTGTATATGCCTCCTCTCCGATTTACATCTCTCAGAGGCGCGCGTTGTTACCCTATAGGCCTACTGGTATTGAGGGAAATACTACACTGTGGGTATGGTTGCCATGTGTGTGGTAGCCGTTCCGATGCATAATACTGCTGATTTTGCGCGAGGCATAATTAAGAGGGAAATGGAGCAGGAGATTCTTGGATTTGCCGGATCGGAATGTAATTTTCGAGGACTCTGATGGCGAGGGATTTTGATCGTGTTTCGTTGTGCTGTATAGTATACATGTTTCTACTAGTGCTAAAGGCTTTGTATCGTGGAGATTAGTTATTAAAAAATAGTGGATGAGATATAACTTTTGTCGGTGACTATTGTGACACTTGTTGAACTTTCTAGGAAATATTATACAGAAGCCGTATCAGAACATCTTGCTGAAACAATGCTACTACACTCACAAAAATCGATTCTTGTTATAAGCGGATCATCGTCTTAAATATGGGCCAATAAGTAGAAGTCCACTTGTTATTAAATGATTCTTCTATGATCAAGCAGATTCTCTTTACATTCAGAACAGTGCGACATTTTATTTTAATGGATTCGTCTTGATTATAAAAGAATCAGTTAACATTAAGTGGATTTCCTTTTGGCTCATATTTAAGACGACAATCCGCTAATAACAAGAATCGATTTTTGTGAGTGATATAGAGCATAAATAAATTATCCTATGTACGGAGAGATGATTTATATTTTTATGATAGCAATTTTGCTGAAAGTATATAATAAATATCATAAATAAATAAAATACGCCATTTTTCGAAACCTCATAATCTAACTTTAAGCTGCAATGAAATGTTATCTTGCTTTCATATCAAAATATTATATCAGAAAATTCTCATCGAAGTCGATTTGACTGCACTGTTTACAACGTATTTATTTATTTATTTATTTTTTTGTTGTTGTTTATGAAACCACTATACTTGATAGACTTATATTGATTGGCAATTATAACTCAGCTTAAAATTAAAAACAGGAAAAAATTGTCATCAATTATTAGGATACTATATATTGTAGGAATGTAATGCAGACGTTTTGGATACACCAATTAAGAAGCTTGCTTATTCAATAATTTTAAAGTAGTTTCCAAAATGTTTTCTCATCTCTTCGTCAATCAGCTTTCAAAACACAGCAAGTATTAGAAAAAAAAATCACATAAAACCAGATCGAACAAGGGGTGACGAGAGGGTGCGAAAATCGCATTAAAAATACAAAAGCATGAAGAATCTAGGCGTGTCACGTCGAGGTCGAGTGGAAGCGTCGAAGAGGACACATCGAACAAAAATGTCGAGGCGATGCGATAGAAGAAGAGCGACACACTCGCGTGCGCGCGTCCGTCGACAACAAGGTGACAGACACGCTCTAAAAGGAAAGAAAGACGGAGGAGGCGACGAGTAGCGTCGCGCGATATATTGCATTACAGGACATCTATCGATTCGGCGGAAGCTATCAGCTTTCGTTGCTAGGCGATATCTCTCGATGATATCCACCTTTGCCTGTCTCCTTTCTCTCTCTCACTCTCTCTCAACGAGACACGGTAGGAAGCCGGCAGCGAACGACCGTCGACTAGTCTCACCCTTCGCTTCGAGATACTAGGTATATGCAGTGCGTGTGTATCGGGAATATTAATATGTTGGGACGCGATGCTGAAGCTGGCTGCTGCCACTGGCGCGTTACCGAGCGCATGCAGGGCTCGATGACAGACATAGACTCAGAAGGCGGGTTCTCTGGATATTGTTTGAAAAGTAAATATGAAAGTTGGATGTACGTGATCTAATGTCTGAATAGTTTCGACAATGATTTGACGTGTTTATATCTCTCTGAATACTTTATATTCTAAGCGAAAACTTTTAATTAATTTTATAAACCTTCTCGGTAATCTTTCATGACATTCCATAAGAGTAGATCGTCAAAGACACGACGAAACAAGTTAATCAAAATCCGCTGGCTGCTTTTGAGGGAGAGAGAGATAAGCGCATGCATATAATAAACCTCGAGCGCCATAAAGCGGACAGTTTTCTTTGTGCTCTAATGCACATGCATCGTTATACCTGCTGCAAACATGTATATATATAATATAAGCGCTTCCCATGCATGTGTGTGTCTCTGCAACACCAGGGACGCTTCAAAGCCAGGGACTATTTTAGCGCGACGAGCGAGCCCCCCGGCGTTATCTATTATCAACATTAATAACAATACCGCCTGTAGTGTGTATGGCTGTAGTAGAGGAACGGCAGAGCTGCGTCGCTATAAAGCCGGCCACGTCGCGCATCGGATTCGCGGATAATTATTGCGCGACGTATATCAGAG
>UCQR01000975.1:0-11364 GCA_900474235.1 Cecidostiba semifascia
CTCCAAAGTAATCCTAAAGTATTTCTACTTAGTTTTGAACTGTCCATCCAAAGTTTTCGGATTAATCATTTTTTAGTGACCTCAATTGTATTGAAATTATTGTTGTTATTGTTCAGTATCATCAACTGTTTCCTGATAATTGATTGGCTATAGGGTGCAGTAATGAAAATTAATAATTTGGTACTCATTTTAGTAAAATTTATATGCATATAAATTAATGAAATCACTGCATTAATTTCTACTTATATTTCCTCAAACTCTTAAAATGATGTGGAAACTCCAGAAACAAAGTTAATGCTCAACAAAAGGGCATTCAAAATTTTAACTCAATGAATAATGAATAACTGTATTTGCGTTCGTAATTATGACGCTTAAACAAAATAAACGATTGACAGAAGGTAAATGATAAAAGGAAGAAAGAGAAAGAATTATAAAATGAATTATTTTAAGTGCAATGAGCGCATAATCAAAGTGAACAGTAACGAATTATCGAGCATGCGTGATGAGCCCGTGAAGTAAAAACATAATATGCTCGTGCATATGTGTCGCAGCCATGTCGCAGACTAGTGCAAGGCTACTTCTGTACGCATACGCAGGGTTATGCGATTCACGTACGCGTGAACGCGCCCACTAGGAGAGTCCGTGCGTACGCGTCAATTTCGTCATACACCTGCGCGTTTTCACACAGAAGCTTTCGAGATATACAATCGCGAAAGTTTGCCTCGGTCGCATTGTTGAGTTTTGGCGGGACAGAAAAATAATGCTGCTGAACAAAGTTAGTTCAGTTAAAAATATTTTAATGCAGTGCAGAGACAGCTCTCAGTGCTCGATTTAGACTTTTGCGCGGATTTTAATACAATGGCTAGCTTCATGGGTTATATTGTTCCACCTTAAACATGGTTGTATTTTTAGCACCGTTGCAAATACGCGATTCTCAATTTAGACGTGTCAAACTTTAATCCGGCGACTATTTATATACGTATCCTGAAGCTTATTGGTGACGAGACTTATGGCATATTTAGAAACGAATGCATACAAAAATATTAATCAATTAGAACTACTGATTTTTCCGAAATCACACATACATATATACAAGTAAAAGTATGTTTAGTTCAATGGTATTTTGTCAGAATGTATTATCTGATCTTTGAATTTAGGATATTTGATTTCGCGTTGGTGGATACATAATATTTTTTTTACAATTTTAGTACTTTCAATATGATGCCTGGATTCATCCATTCGAAGTCAGCAGGGAGCTATAGACTGAGGCGCAAAAGGTACAATTATTCCCTGCAGGCTCACTAATGGGAGAGATCTGAAATTTGTATTAAACCAATGAATTTTTTTCCGAAATTTTATTTACAATAATTATTCAAGGGCTGTATGATCAAAATTGTGTTAAAAAACTGATTACTAATATACTATACTCAATTAGTATTCACTGATGGCTCGTAACCAGATTTGACGATAAATTATTTAGTCGGTAATTAAAGGATAATGCTAATGATGAAGGTATAAATGGAAATCCTAATGAAGAGTGATTCTCAGTTCTATAAATATAATTTCAAAAATAGGCATTACCACAAAATATCCTGCCCGGCAAATCGCAAATGTCATTAAAGTCACACTGATTATGCTCTCTGCGGTTTCAGTTGATAAGAGGATAGTTTTGGAGACTTGGGCGTATCCTTTGATCAACAATTGCAACGTCACGAGGATATCATTAATAAATAATGCGTTAAAGTGCATACAGATAAGTAAGGAAATGGAACCTCGATAGTACTATGCTGATTCACGTGTAGTCCAACAACATGCAAATTTTTCCTGCCCACATGCGAGTTTCCTTTATCTGCTCTACGCAGGATGTACATACAGAGGCATATTGACTGGTTAATACGCTACAAGCGTCCGTTATGATTAAGCCTTTCTTTTGACGTACTCTATATACATAGATAGATAGGCGACGTTGTGACGTCACTAAATAAAAGATTTATTACTGAATACTGTTACTAATACTCATACTATATAACACGTGTAATACATTCTATTACGAAATTAGTATTGAACGATGCATTTTATAGGGTTATAAGTAATTTTGAGTAGAAGGTTCTTTGACAATTTTTTTTGTAAATTCAATAACACAAGCATGTAGTTGAACTTGTATCAAATATTGTATTTGTATTTTGTATTTGTATTGTATTTGAATGAAATCATACTGCTATACTTTAAAGTATCTGAAAAATTGAATACATTTTATCTGTAGGTTACTACACTCAAAACCTATTTTTAAACGATAGACTTTTATATCGATATTTTCGAAATTACTCCTGAAAGTATTTCTCAATGTTTCAGCTTGTTAAATTATTACGCCAAAAATCAAACATTGGCAACGTAAATGAAAGGCACAATACCTTATTTAATAATGCTGCAACATACATTGGCATTACGTGGGTGGTGTAATCAACCCAAAAGTAATTATGATATCTTTTACACAAGATTCTAAAACATACTTATTGATGGAATACCAAAAAATTAATTAATATTTCATGATCAAGAGGTAAAGTAAAAGGTAAGGCCAGACAATTAATGAGTTCTAACATTATTAATGAATTAACTTCATGTAATGATTACTTGACGTGAGAACGCGGCAATATGCCAGTCTTTGCGGTATTTCGCGTGGCTCGTTATAGATCAGTAAGTAGGTTTCATCGTGATAATTATAAGCATGAGCCCCGTGATATCTGCAGTTCATAAGTTCACGACATTAATTACGATTTTGTATAAATAATTTTCAAGTTTTTTAATTTTAAACGCGTTGCATTGCAATAAAATTTGATTGCGATTATTCCTAATGTATAGATTGGTCGCAAAAATTCATGAATTACACTCAAAATCATTAGGTATACAACTGTAAGCTGCCAAAAATAATTAGGAGGATAAACATGGTACATAATTGAGTACGAAAATTTACCATTGTATAAAATTAAATGCAATAATATATTGGAACCGCAATCGTTTTATATATAGATTTGTTAACTACTTATTGCAAAAAAAACGATCACGCAAAAAGGAAGATAAAAAACTTTACCTAATTCAAACCGAAATAAATGTAGCAAAGTCAAAGCTTGGGGTGTTTCGTACTTACGCGAATCAACGCTTCATTACCGTTCACGTCCTTTTGGAAATCGCTTCAGAACACACTTGCCATTAGTGCATCCGTCAAAGGGAAACAGTTTTAGAAATTAAGTTTTTTGCAGCTGTATTATTTTGAAACACTTTGTAAGTATGTAATAGTTTTTTATCATTAAGAAGGTTGTTTCATCTTGAAATCTTAATATTAAAACGAAATCTTTTTGAATGGTATTTACTTTTCATTTCCAAGTTCGTTTTCGTTTCAATGTTTACACGAAACAAAGCAAAAAATGTTTAACCCTGCTTCGATTTTGTTATAGATTTTGAAGTATAAATACAAAGAGATCAATTTTATAAATACTCTCGTAGTTTTCAACGTTTGCAAGCCAATTAATACAGATAATCAGAAAAATCTGCATTTATTCTGTTTTTTGTGAATAATCTATTTACAATAACCTATTCTAATTACCAATTTTATTAGATACAATAGGAACAATGCAGTTTGATCAGGTAGTAATTAAAAAATGATTTGACGCTTTATTCAATGTCAATCACATCCCGTTATTAATTGCTAATATTAATACATTCTTAAAACTGGTTTATAATGAAGTTTCTTACAACTCACTTTCAACCAAGATGTCACTTACTTTGGTGGTATAAGTAATTGAATGATGTAGCTATTGCGTTTTTTTATTTCTGTTTCGGGTATAACGATTATAACAATCCGGTTATTATAAATCATTGTTATGTACATGACAAAGAAAATTCATTACGGATATTTAATTAAGAAATTAATTGAAATCAATTAGTCTCCGGCATCAATGATATTTATGTAATTTGTGATACAATATATTTTTAAAATTTATTTATAGATAACATGCAAGTATATATATTTAATTATTTCTCCAATTGAAAGTAGCGCAATTTTTTAATAACAATTTTTACAGCATTGTCTCTTAAGCATATTATAATTATGCAGCTATAACTTCTTAAAGGGAAATCAATGCTAATTCGCGTTTTGATGTACAAGTTAGTATTTTACAAGCAATCTCATCAATTTCCTTAGTTTATTGGAAAACTCCACTCAGCGGTTACTTGAACTTTATTCACGCTTAGCCGCCTACTTCCTGAGAACTTATCCTACCTACAGTATGCTGATGGTATTGTTGAAAATTATCGATGTATAAGGTATGTAAACGTTATCAAAGCCTTTGTTTTTGCAATAAACATACATTGATTTTTATGCTCAATAACTAATTAAAAATCATTTTTATTCATTGCTAAAATAAATTTATAATGAAATGACGCATATACGAAGTATAAAATAGTAGCGACAGCTACACAATTGTTAAAATCATATATCAAAAAGCACGTATTGGGTTAAATCCGATATAGTAGTGTACGAGTTTGATTGAATCTCTAGACTCTACCTATTGTAAATCAGGCACGGTATGGATCTTTTATGAACACGGAAAGATCGTACGCGTATATGCAAAAAATTTATTGCCGATGTGTCGAGAATAAGTTTTCACTTTATTTCGACACTTTCATAGATCTAGTAGTTATTTCTGTATTATCACATAATTTTCTCGATCTTTCTTTATAGACGAGAAGATCCCAAGACTACCATCGTTCAAAAATCAGAAATCAGTTTCTTTTTAATTTTCAAATTTGATTATCACACTTTCATAGCTTTGTCACCAGTAATTCTTTTATTTCGGTCTCTCTATTCTATACTAAATTAATAAGCGGTTTCTTCGGTGCTATCACAATAGATATCTACTTGATTAAAAATACAAAATGTTACACAACTTTGCACAAATTTTTATCGATGTCAGAAACGTCGTTAAGAATCAATTTATCCAATACCTAGGCGAGTATATATACAACGTAAGAACCTCTCGACTACGCACTATTCATAAAAATTTAAATATAAAAAGAAACGCTCACCTGATACTCATAATCCGGATATTCGATAGCGTTGGCATCGGAGCTTCTCTTGGCAAGCGCGTGTCCGCCGCGCGGCGAGCCGCTGACGGTGCTGAGGATCGTGAGCGCCGTGGCGATTGCCAGGAAGGTACAACAGCCGGAGCTCGTCATCTCGAAGAAACAAATGAATCAATGCTGACGGTAACAACAGGAAAAATAATCCACTCGGTTTTAGAGCAAAGCCTTAACCGTAAAGCTCCGTGCGTAGCGGCGCGCGCGCACCTGACTATGAGCTCCGACTAAGAGGGCCGCCTTTTTCCTCTCTGATCTTTCTCCTCGCGCAAGCGTCAATCCTCTCGATGTTTCACCGCGCTCTGCGCATTTAAAACTCTTTTCGCTCGACCACACGAATCAATTCACCACTGTGTGTTGAAGAAAAAAAAGGAAAATTGCAAACTCGTGAATTCCGTTGGTACGCAGTGCGCGCTCTCCGGAAGTCCAGTAGTGGAGTGTGACGGCAACAGGTTGTGTGAAAAAGAGCGTATATGTATGCCGCGCGAGCGATGGGCAAGTTAGCCCCAATGGTAGTCGGCCGGCGCAATGTGATGTCGGGGGTGCCTATGACATGCCTATATACTTTGCGGTCTCACCCGCGCGCTCGAGAGAGAGAGAGAGAGAGAGAGAGAGAGCAGAGAGGTGGGAGAGAGAGAGCGAGAGTCACGCAAGCGCGAAGGCGAAAACTTCTGTAGCTGTTTACGTCCCCGCTTAGACTACCAATCTGCCGCCACTGCAGCGCTGTGCATCGCTTGACGAATTCTCGCTTCGTCCGTAAGGTTTTAAAGCACACTTTAACGATCGGATTGGTCAGAAGCGTTTTACCTATATGTACATGCGAGCTTTTGCATATGCAACAGCCAGCGTTGGCTGCTATAGGTCAGAATCTGACGTCCGTCGTATATTGCCCCGTTAATTACAGCGTTATTATACTTATACTCCGTTTTTCATCGGCGATTTTCCGATCTATCGTTCTGTCCTTTAATAACGGATGCGCGTTACCTCTGACATTTTTGATTACGGATTATGCGTCTAATTGAAAATGTTATTTTAATGAAAGACCCGCTGTAGAGAATGTTATGGTATAATCTTCTATTAGACGATGCATTTTCTATGTCACCGTAAAATTCGTTATGTACCAGGTATTGTATTGCTTATTAAAGTATAAAGTATCTATTCCGGTGTTATGAAATTTACAATTAGCACACTGAGGGAGCTGTAAAGCTTCTAAAGTTATTATAAAATTATAAACGGAAAATTTCTTCGTTCGAATATTGCGCTAACGACACGTGACAATTTAGATTATCTTTCTATAAAAATGTTTGAAATATGAAATACCTAGTCTCGTTCATAAACTGAAGCCTCGCAAACATCAAACACAAGCATCTCATCTTGTATGTCATGTAGTGTGACTTCTATTGTTTTGAGCTGCAGCTTGCTGTACTATCCAGATGAAAGTGAAGGGCTGCTGTGTGTCGTAAAGAGTCCCGTAAAAGGGAAAATTTTAACGAACCTTTGACTCAAAAACAATATATCAAAAAAAGCAGTCGTCACATCAGTTGAAAAAAAAGAAACATTGTGTGAAACTATTATAAATTTTTTTTTTGTTTCATTATAGGTGAATTCCAGCTCGTTATAAAAACGAGAAACCCACGTGTTTTCACCGGCTAATTACATCAGCTAATCAGCGCGTGCTCGCACGAAATTCGCAAACATCACAGTGTGACGGACGATTTGAAATAATAGAGCAGCCGCAAAGTAGTAAGCGAAAATAAGCAAGAACCAGGGGGCGTGCGCAAATCTCTTATTCATTAATTGTACATAAACCGAGTGTGTGGTAGTATGTCGTTTCTGACGGAAATGAAGTCGTCGCGTCTGTAATTTTGCTCGCGTGGAGCTGCGGGCTGCGTCCGACAATTACAAAGTCGTAGTCGAGAGGGATTGCGTTGGGAATTTGCGCGCTGCTTGAATTACTAAAGTTCGTTTGCCCGAGGAGCTGTGCTACGAGCCACGATTTTCTTGACCAATATACTGTTCTGCGCTTCGAGCTATATGTGTACATACTGTACATACATATAGATATTCTATATACACATTCGATTTACGAAGCTCTGCGTCGTCGACGAGACAAACAATTCGGAAGGAGAAGAGAGGACGTCGCTTCTATAGTATATAGTCTCGCGAGGCACATATACTGCACAGCTATATCTACATATCTCTCTGTGTGTCTGTATCTGATAAATCTAGCGTCCGTGTATGTGTGGATGTATCTGTTTACCTAGAATTCACTTGCGCAATCGATGTCACCCACGCGTACGACCATGAGACATAGAACACAGCATAGAAACGCGCGCTTCTTCTTCAGGGCTTGCTTTTTGTTCTGCTCTTTTTCCTTTTTTTAATGCTTATGAGTTTAGAACTACTGTAACGTGTGCTACGGGTACTTCAACAAATTTAATCTTGTTGATCTACGGTCTCCGCCGGAAGCTAACGTCCTTTTGAGGTATTGCTTCTAAGAATTTTGCAAACTTATTTACGGGGGATGCAGGTCTTTGTGAACTGGCTAGAGTATCATACTTTCATATTCATCGTTTGTTCTGGGCAAGATATTACAGCTTACTTCAAAGTAAAAAAAATCAACTATGAGAATTTTGATGCAACTTTTTTATTATCTGTTTTTCTAGTTATTCTTTGTTGATTTCGCAACAGTTATTTTAGTTAAAGTAATAGCATTCGCTAACAAAATTAAAGCTCATATCAAGTAGTAACATCTGCGACTGTTCAGACGCGGTGCTTTATGAATCATCTAATATGTACATTTTCGCTTGGCTAAAATTACTATCAACCAGTATTATTGCTTGAGCTATTATTATAGTTAATAAAATTAGGATCCAGTAGTTTATTTTCTATACTCCTTCTAACCTGAATTGCGAATACGCTTAAAAATCGATTTTAATTCACTTACTTTGCATTCCATTATTTAAAATATTCATACGCTGGTAGCGATTCGACGTAACAATGCCATTTTAAATAAATAACTACATGAACAGTTTACATTAGTTGTGATTTGAATCAAAATGCTTGTCGAGGTTTAAAATCTAAACCTATTTTTACTATATCATGCGTAAAATCAAGATTGTTTTAAAATAAAGATGGAATGCATTTTAATCATTTCCTTGTTAAAATCAAAGTAATTAGTCTATTCTTTTAAAATAATTTTAAAAGGTTTATCCTAACTTGGTTAAGCATTACTAGATATACCTAGACACATTAGGATAATCTCTCCGAGGTATGGAATCATAGTACTGAGGGCACTTTAGTATTCACTGCAACGAAATATCTTCGAAATACGCCCTTCCGTGTTAAACCAGCACACTTTATTTGTCACTGTTATAGGTTACTTCTCCTTTCTAGCATCGTGAACATACGACACACATGACTTCTGTATTCTTCAGTATGTGGAACCGAAAATAATAGAGTCAGTCATATCGATCTGCGTATTTCACGTTTAACGCTGAGGTTTCTTATGATAACGATAAAAATTACACTTTTCTATATATATGGATATGAAAAGTTCGATAACTTAGAAAGTTTTATTGCACGATAAAGTTTAGGTTTCGGAGTAGACTTCGAGTCAAAAAGATACAGAGTTAAGAAATAACATATTCTATTCAGTTTTAGAAACGTAACTTCCTTGCACAACGTGAGTTACTTTTAAAATATCGTCTACGAGTATTGCAAGAGAATGAACTATTATTTATTTAATGAACTATTTAAAAGTCTGTATAGTTTATAGTCCAATAGTGGATAATCATAAATTGTAGCTTTAAAAGTAAATTCTTCATAAGTGTGAATATTTTTCTATTTAACTTTTATTATAAATTAACATTTTATAGAACATTGTAATTTAAAATTAGAATCAGTAATTTAAAAATTTAGAATCAGTAATTTAAAAAATAATTGTGCGAAAATAAATTATTTCTTAGAAGTACTGAAGAAATCAATGTTATATCTCAGAATTATATTTCAACCGCTGCGTTATAGCGGGATCACTGCTTATCGATAACCATTGAGAAATTGCAATTTACCTTTGAATGAAAATAATAAAACAATTCATCCAGTAGTAGTACATTATAATTACCCAAGCCAGTGTAATTTTATTTCATTGATCAATGCCGCCTGACTAAAGCATGGCGTTACTACTTTCAACACTAAAAAGAAAAGAAAAGAAAGAAGGGGTGAAGGGGGCCCCCTCCTACGCCCCCTTCTGTGAGATTTGGTTTTTTTCTCTTTTAAATACGTATCTGATTAAATCGTCTTAACAAATAAATATCCTTTTGTCAAACTATTGATGATTGAAATTTTTAATGTGTACATAATTAGTGATATAATGCAATTTTTCTATGAAATAGATTAAACGAAGTTACAAACGCAGATGGACTCTGTAGTAGACTTAGTTTCGAAAACCAATTTCATTACGAGGATTTTACCTAGGGAAGAACGAACACGTAGTAAATGCAATTAGTGTCTAATATACATTCCGTCTGACAGAGCAGTACGTGACGGGACGTTTCCTCTGTCCTCTTTGGTCCTTTTTATTTATTATGCACGATTATCTATAATTCTTCCTAACGAGTAGTCGTAAAAATTAAACAATGACCTTATTGTAAATTATTCACATTATTGGAATGGATTTTACTTGAAATTTTCTCAGACTTATCTCGTATCCTTCGGGCTATTTATATGCCCTCCAATCGTTTGTAATAATTTTAAATCAGATATTGTACGAATCTTCATCGCCTTTTTTCCTAGAATAAATACTTAAGAGGAATGGCATATCCCCACATCCCCAGTCAAGATCGTTGTCATGAATTTTGAGAGTTCCACAATGATGTTAGCCCGAACTGCCTTCGTGCATCATTTAGTACTGTATAAAAACGCATTTTTACCAAGGGTATGAATCAGATGTAAAGGCATTTGCTTACAACGAATTCCACGAAAAAGCATCTGTTACGTATTACCTTATTGCGATGCTGCTGTAAAATGCATAGCTATTGTTGGAATGCCGAAGCTTAAGACCTTGTAAAATTTGTAACTACTGACTTGAAAATGAGCATCAGTATAGGGGAAGAGAGTAAATATAAAAGTTTAAAATTTCAACTTCAGCTTCAACGCCATCGGTATTACCCAAGACGTCATGATGGCTGCGAACTACCTCGTAAAGCTTGATACCCTCAGGCTTGATTGCCAAACTTATGATAGCTCATATCCAACGAAGATAACGATCTATCTACAAATAACATAATTCCGAATAAGAGAAATTGATCAGCACACTCTCTTCCGAGGACGACGCTTTGCTCTATATTTACGCACAAAAAGCAACTTTATAAGGTCGAGGAAAACAACATCGCGGAAAATAATTGGTCAATTATAGTTCAGCAAGACGTGGAATAGAGAGAAAAGAGCATATAGCAGATCCATAAAATTCTGCCTGACGTCGCACGACCGGCATGAAAATTTTCCTCATCCTTGTTGCTAAAAACGCGCGTCACCTCAGCGCAACCGCGTGGCGCTAATCGAATCAAATATGCGTTCGTAAATCAATGAAACGTATATGTACCTATATGGACACGAGGGAGGAATCGCCAATTTTATACGCATAGAGATCTAGGGACAAGGTATATCATGGAGAGCATCCTGTTCTTATGGTTTTACGAGAATTTTGATGGCGACGAGACCGGTCATGAATAGCGCCTCTGCTTAATTGAATTCAACTCGCAACGCTTATTCGATTGGTTGTTAAAAGCTGATGCAAGGCGCGTGACGCTATATTTATTGTATATATCACATGGGCGTTATAGACTTTCGTAGGCGCGACGTTCATGGCGGCGGGTTATGATCGTGACTGATCGCGTATTAATTTTTACGACCTTCGAGCTGTAGAGCAAAATGAATGGCTGCTCGCGAGCGAGATATATTTTACGATGATGACTTGATGATTTTTCGATGGCTCTATGACGAAAACAATTTGTTTTTTTTTTTTACGAAAATTAGCCCTATTAAAACGATGCATTTATTCGACTATGTAAGGGATTAAGTATAACGGAGAATTAAAATCAACACAAGTCAGATGAACAAAAATATGAGACAAAAGTTGCATTTGAAATCTTTCAATTTTCTATATTATCCCGTTACACCCGTTACGATTACGGGATTCTCGGAATTTCATTTCATTTCTCGGCTTACTTA
>UCQR01000976.1:0-15215 GCA_900474235.1 Cecidostiba semifascia
CTCTCTCTCTGGCTCCTTATAGCTCGTCGCTCGTATATATAGCCAGTCATTACCAGCCGCTCGTCCGTTTACGGCCGTTCTATACGAGGAAGCGCACATGCCACTGTTTAGCTGAGCGCCCGGCGTCGCATGTGCTTCGGTTAGTTTACAGAGTTGAAATATATAAATATATACAGCTGTCGATCGTTATTCATCAGCGTTATTGCAGAGTAGAGATATTGCTAGATTTCACTTTCTCGTTATATGGAACTACACACTCCGAGCTTTTATTCATTTCAACACTATACATCTCGTATAAAATTAATCGGTACAACACGTGAGGCGCCGGCCGCGATTAAAACAAGCCGCGGAATTTCTCGGAAAATTCGCTGTATATAATAACGGTAAAAATTAACATACTGCAAACACCGCGCAGCGTCCACACATCACTGCTCGTGCGAAAATTACCGGAAATACACGGAGATAGAAATTCTCGGCGAGAACAACGTTGAACCTATACGGCGAGCAAAGTAATTCGTTGTAAAAGTCGAAGTCTATATGTATAGTATAGAGATGATTTTATCTGTGTCCGAGAGAGAGAGAGAGAGAGAGAGAGTAGCAAACGCGCGCGGTAGCACATTCCCATAACGAGAGAAGAAGCCGAAGGAACGGTCAGCTGCAGAGTATATATATACAGTCGTCACACACGGTATAAGACGATAGCTATATACTTATATACTTACACGAAGAAAAAAGACGCGTCACCCTGATGGTCCGTGTGAGCAATGCGGAATCAGTCGTATAAGTTCTAGCGCCAAGCCATATCCTACAGTATATCCGTAAAGCACAATGGTTTCGGACTGGCCGCTCGTTTTGGCTAGCGACGCTAGGTGGCGCATAGGCACTTTTTCATTTCCCTCATCACAATTTGCGCGCAGAGTGCATATATAGCGGTGTGCCATCAGCTATGCCAAAACTGTCTTGCTCTCAGCTTGCTGCCTGGGTCGCTCATGCTATAACTGCCATGTTATACTTAATTTTTCAGTTCAACCAATTTTTTATTGTCAAGAAAGTTCTTCAAACAACTCGGCGCGCCGGCGATTTAAGTATAAATATACGCAGAAATATATGCCATAGTTTCTAATCTGACATTACACATGGCATATAATAATCCACGCGAGAGGCTTATAAGAGAAGAGAAATGAATACGAGAGCACAGATAGCGAAACACATACGCGGCGAAGAAAGAGAAACATCACGAGAGATAGAGAGCCTATAAAAACGAGCAGCGCAGCAGCAGCAGCAGCAGCATCAGAGACTGAGATGCACGCAAACACTCGAGAAGAAGAGCCTAAGCCGCTCTGCAGATAGTATCGAAATAGTTCTCTGCCGCCCGCGTGTCTCTACTTATGTGTGTGTATATGTGAGTCGGTACTATCTGCATGCACGCGACTTGGAAATTGTAAATTATTCATCGCGCGTCACCAGATGAATCGGGTAATGCACTCATGCGCGACCGCTCTCAGAGTTTCTCCTTTACTCGCGAATAGATGTCCCGTTCGCGGGCTAAAAAATCCAGATCGGACACGTACATATACCCACTCTTTCTCTCTCTCTCTCTCTCTCAGAGAGGGAAGGACATTTATCATCCTCCGAGAGAAAGAGAGTGAGACTCTGCATGCGTTTTAAAGTTTACGCGGGAAATTCGAATCTTTCTTCCTGATGTTCGTCGCGGCGATTAAAAGTCCATTATATATAGTCTCGATATATTTATTATGTAATCTCGAACAATGACCGTTTGGTTATATTCTTTTCTATATGTACAGAACCGCGCGCGATGTAATCGAGAGATTAGCATTTAGTACGAGAAAACGATTCAAGCTCAGGTGCGAGCAGAACGCCATATAACCGATGCTATCGCGCGAAACTGTTTCCATATAACACTGTATATATATATATAACGATACATGCGCGCGCGCGTGGACGATTTACACTCTGATAGCGTCGTAAATTAATCAAACGCCGCGCGTATAAAAACGAGAAGAGCCGTCTTTATTATGTCACACGAATATACGCATCCACGAAGCAACTCATTGATTTATACAGGCTTTGTGCATATATATTGGCATGGATGCAAACTAGCAGGAACTGGTTTCCCTCTATATATGGTTAATAAAGATGGATCGGCTGCGTATAAATCACGAATCGTCCGGCGCGCGCGTATATAACTCATCCATATCCCGTGGCTATGTTGCGTTGAAAATTGACGGGGCTCTTTTATTTTTGAAAAGCGTCTTTTCGTTGATGCTTGTGACCTATAATATAAAGCTACGCGTTGTCACATATATTATACTCTCTCCATCTCTTTCTTTCTCTCCTTTGAAATGATTCACATACTGTGCAAATAAGCAATTACCCTATTAGCGCGAGTCGTTGTCCAATCAACGCGCTGAATTCTTATCAGAATAAAGTCTTTCGCTCTGTGTGCTCGCCGCCTGTTTTTCACATTTCATTTCCTGGCGGTGCAATTGCGTTTTCAGTTATTCAATTATTTACGCATTGAATAGTATATAGTGTGGGACATATCGCGCTGCAGTTATTATTCTAATATGTTTATTCCGTGTGTCGTGTTCACTTTTGCTTTCTTTTTTGCTCGCGATCATCAATGTCACGCCGTGTATATATACCTGTGCTGTTTCATACTTAATTCATTGAATGCGCCTCGAGTAATTGTTTCTCGCCTGTGGTCACACGATGCCGTAAACGTCGAGACAGGCAAGAAAATAGTCGTCCGTTAAGTATACAAGTATAGTCTTGCGCGCCTCGAGACATCCTTTACTACTATATACTACTGCTATCTTCCATCGAAATCGCTGCCCGATGGCCCGTGACGGATGATCCACTGATCCTGTTTTCTTTTCCTTGTATAATGATGGATCGGCATTGTTTTCCGATCTCCCATTCACCGATATTCGTGCAACGAGTATAGTTGTGTATAAATAAAGTCGTCGATCGATTATACCCCGTGTAATTGCGCTCGGTTTCCGTAAACTGTGTCAGAGAGCAAACACTACTGCAGGATATATAATATACGTTCCTGTTCTCACAGTCGCACTTGGCAAAGTGTTGCCGATACAAATGATGATGGCATATCGCGCATTGTCTGCGCGCAAATGAAAGTGGCTCATTGTGCGAAATCATGTATACAGGCAATGATATATTCAGATGGCGATGATATAGAAGCAGTCGAGCACTTTCTTTGACGCGGGAATAAGACACGGAAGGAAAGCGAAACCCCCGGCTCTTTCAAGCCGTATAGGTATAATAATATACATGCAGGTCATCAGGATTTTCAAAGCAAACTGCTCCGTCACTCGAACGTCTTCACGTTTCATCATATATAATATCCTCACACGTCGATGATTGTATACAGTTTAAGAATCATTCACTGCGGGGTAATTGACGTCATCCATACGAGTAATCGCGCTAATTTTTCGTTCGAATCAAGTCGACCGAGTGGTGTCGATTAATCGACGCCTCAGCTCTAATGAATATTCTCGCCTTCGACACGTCGCCGATGGACGTAGACGCCAACCTTGGCAGTGACCGGCTCTGGAAAAGAGGAAAAAAAGAAAGAGAAGTAGCAAAAGTCGCTCTCTAAACCATGTCAGCCGAGAGAAAATCCCCGACAATTGCTTAATTAGTCGAGTAGGCGCACAGAGAAGCACACGCCCGAGACCTGAATAGAGCAATTATCCGTAACAGCGCTTCGCGTGGGTACAGAGACACGGTTTCGCGCGGGCGAGCATAAATTTTAACTGCGATTGATTAGCCGGATCGATTCGAGAGCGTATAACGGTAAAGTTCGGAAAGAAATTTCAATTTTTGTGCAAACAAAATTATAATTATATATATGATGTCTGTGTATCCCGTGTCAGCTGAATATAGAAATATTTCAATCGCCACGAAATACCAACACGTCTCACTATTTTTTTTTTCTCGCCAAGCCGCAGCTAAACGTTTCCTCAATTACACGCACTTAAGACACCCACTTATATTCCCAAATGAAAAAAAAAGAAGAAGAAACAGCGCATAGAATAAACCATTCCATCAGCCAATCACCGCAAACGTCGCGCGAGTTATTTCGAGGAAGGTGGTTTGAGGTAATTAGTGGTGAATAACTTACTTATGTGTGCGTGCGGAACGTGTTATGCTAACCGCAGGTGGCAAAACGTTGCCGTGAGGAGGTTATATAGCTTAGGGATATCACTCTCGATCGAGTGCTGATGATGATTGACATTTTTAGACTTTCGAACTTGACACGTTCAATCTGTATGGTAATCGGTTATGATGATATTCCAGAAATCTTCCGAAAACACGTGGAGCGCGGTTTGCTCACGCGAGTAATCGGCATCGATATCGCGCCGGTGACTTACTTCGCTGACCTCGAGACCCAGTGAGCAGGAGGATGGTGACGCTGAATTTTAAGTAGAAGACGCTACATACACACACTATACGCCCTTTTTTTATACTTTTCACAAGTAGCTTCTTTGTTTTACGCGGTATCGAGTCTTTGCGGTATAATATGTATAGGAGGTGTGCCGCCGGTTTTCTTGGGAGAGGGGAAAGCTCGTCGATTTCGTTATTGGTATGTAGATGTATAGAGTGTGATTTTGTATGTAAAAAGAGAGTAGAGAATTAGTTCGCTTTTCAAGAAAGTATTTTTCGAATGTAGGACGACTCGTATCGGATGATGATGCTTATTATTCCACGTGTAGAGAGAGAGAGAGAGAGACCGATCATCCATAATCGCGCGGCTAAGTAGACTGGAAAATATTACGAGTTTCTAAACCTTCACTGAACGTCAGATAACCGTCGAGTCGTAAATGTGATATCTCTTAAAAATGAAAGTATATAATCCTCTCTTGTTTGAAATTCCGAGCGAACGATTTTATGCTCACTAAAACTGACAAGTGTCTAAATCTATCGAGTTTTAGAAAGTTATCCTCCTGATGAACTTGACATTCGCCTGAGAAACGTGTATATAGCAACAACCAAGGCTATATATGCACTTTACAGAAAACGACGACGTTACGCTCGCACAAAATCCTTGTAAAACGAGTATATAATATATAATGCGATGACGAAGTTTCAAAAGTTTGAAAATCACGTCACGTACACATACGTGCGCACGTCACACACAGAACGTTGAAGTACGACTTTTTTTTTTCATGCAGCATCGCGAACAATGAACCTATATGTCCAACGTGTTTCATCCAAATAATCGCATGATGTATATACGGCGTTGAAAAAAAAAACGGTACACAAGTAAAGCAATAGTAGCTCAGTATAAGATTCCGCTGAGCGAGAAAGCATCAATCAAGTCTTTTCATCGGCATCTCGTCAAGTTCCGCCTGTATTGCCAGCCTATACCATCCGAACCAGCAATCATTTCGCGCAACCTCTTATCAACACGTTGGCTACTTTGAGGCATTAAGAGAACTTTACGAGTCTTCGCGGAATATATATTATATACTTCTCTTCAAATCGCTCGATTTCTCCTTTATTATACTCAGCTCTAATAACATAACAGAACATCGATGATGCTGTTTACTTTCAAGGCCGACACGCGTGTCCGAGTTTTTCCCTCACGGAAAAGAATAATAAAACGATCGATCGTTAACCATCACATCTCGCGCTTCTTATTACGATTTCTCTCCGCAGTCGATAGATTTCTAGTTTGCCCACATTTTTCAGCCCAGATATACATTGATTGTTGCTCTCGTTATAAACGCGATATGAATTCAATCCTCGAGAGAGAGAGAGAAAATAAAATCGGCACTTTCCAGCTATATCAATTCCAGGTTGCGTATATTATGACTCCGGTAAAATACGAGGAGTAAAGCCGCGGCTAAGTAAAGGTCGAGATATGAGGAGGGAAAAAAGGCCGACAGGAAGCAGCGAGTGTGAGAGAGGCTCATCATCAGTAAAACGCGCGCGTGAAATTGAACGACTACCGCGCGTTTATCCCTCTTTATTACGCGAACGTGAAAGAAGGCGAAAAGCTGCTGTATATATGACGTGCGCGGATATAAGAAGCTATACCACGTGTAATACTCCAAGATTTCAAACTATATTATACTCCAAGAAAATATATATTCAATGTGCATATACGTTCTCTATACACTCAACGCTCGTAAATTTTGCATTAGCATCATCAACGAGCTAAAACTACAAATAAGTATAAAATACTCATCGTTGAAAGGCTCTCGACACAAATCGCCGATAAACAAATCCACGACGACAGCTATACCAGCTGTGTACAGTATAAAGCGCGTAACCACATAATAATATATACGTCGCGTTGAAAAAAAAAGTTATGTACACGCGGTGAAAGCCATAATGAATCTCCGATGATGCACTGGCCATCTCGTGTCGCATCTCGTGGGTGAGAGAGTCCGATGCCCCTGAGCTCTGGGTAAGTAGGTATGGAGGTGAGGCTGCGAGGTCGAGGTCATCGTGTGTATGTATATCTGTCCGAGCTATAGGCGCGCTACCCTCATGCGAGAGCGATACTTGAATTTTTCAGCTCGACGTGAAAGTGCAACACACGTGAAACCGATACGTCTAATAAGACTCTTTGCTATACACGAGTAAAGCTCGTTATCGCTCGGCGGCGCCTCGAAGCAACTGTACATGGGCTTTCTCTCTTTACTAGACGCGCGCGATTACTTTTGCTTCCTCGAACACGCCAAGGCGCGGCTCAGCTGACTCCTCGCTCTGCATATTATCCTGAGTAGTTTTCGCGAGCGATTTTCTTTCTTTCTTTTTTTTTATATAGAAACCGGTTTGGGAGGAGCGAGTTGTATGTTGTAATTCGATTGAAAAATTTTGCTTATTTGTGCGATTCGATTTAGATATGTATGGAGTATAATAATGTCGAGAAATCGGACTTGCGGTACTCTGTTGTCGGATAAAATATAAATGTATGTAGTAGTCTGCTCTTCAGAAACGACGAACCCCTTGTATATTCAAACTCGATGTATTCTTTTTACCAAACTATATTGCTGTTCGAAACACGCGTCAGAATCTCAGTATAGTGATGTGCGCAATATCAACAAACGTGCAGAGCAGCAGCTTCCATCGCTGATGCTCTAATGCTCGTGAAAAGTGCACTGGATCAATATGTGCCCCGCCGCCAGCCCTTCGCTCAGCTGCACACAATCGTACATAACACACACATAGTCTATATAGTCAACGTCGACGTAGGAGAAGGAAGAGCAAACGAGCGCTTAATGGATAGTGCAAGCATCTGGCCTGTCGATAATCCGTCAAGTCCGGCTAGTGTTTGCCTTTGCGCTCCTGTCTCTCTCTCTCTCTCTCACACTGCAATTACACTCGAGCGATTCCTTGTTAGGATAACTGATTTACGCTCGTTGATTCGAAAGATCGAGCCTCGACTGTTTTCAGACAAAATACATATAACTACTTTTTGCGCCTCAAAGAATCGCAATTGAGTCGTCGTCGTCGTCGTCGTCGTATTTCGATTTACGGCCGTCTCTAACAGTGATTTTCTAACTCACGGCTGCAGTGTTAAATATTTAACAATTTTTTTACACATCACGTATAATCTCGTTTCTGCATCTACGAGAGATAAATGAGTAATTACATGTACATCGAAACGGTACACACGGACAATCTATATGTATCGGGACGATGAAAAAAAAAACCGCTCCAGATATAGAAAGCAAAGATCATTGATATTCCCAACAGATACGATGCGCTGTTGGTGCGATGCTCGCGATCGGAATTCCTAGAGACGAGCGCGCGAATTCGTCAGGTTTCATGTGTGTTATATACAGCCAAAGCGCGAATGGTAGGCAATAAATCCCGGCGGTGTGTGTATAGGAACCGTAAATTATGGACTAACTGTATATTCTCTCATATACGTTTATAGGTCGGTCCCGAATACCCTCAATTTTTTTGTTTGTTTAGGTTTGGATGGACTGCAACAGTTATTAATTACACGTAATTAGCATGTCGGAAGAGGTTGTGATTAAAGTTTGACGTGGCTATACTATGATTTTTTTCTGCGGTTTAGAAGGCTTAATTGATGGCTACTTTTTGTAAACGCAGAAAATAGGATTGTGAATAATTTCGACGACATCACGTGATGTAACTGTAAATTCGGCAGTTACAGTAAACTCGAAAGACTGCATTCATCCAGTGTACACACCTACTATCGAGTCATTCGATAAATACGAGTAGCCTGTATATATAGAAAAAAGACGGCCTTATCAATCTCGTGAGAATCCACGTCCACACAACCATCAAGAAACAAAAAAAAAAAAGAAGCGCCGGTTTACGCGATATATTCCCGCCGCTGTCATGTCACATCGCGGGATGAAATTTCTTCGGCCTAACGGATATACCTATATCAAGCTTATCGTCGTAACACAGAAGCTCGAACGTACATAAAAAGCGACAATTATAGAAGAGAGAGAGAGAGAGAGAGAGAGAGCTAGAGCCATATAGACAGAAACAAATAAATGTGGAACGGCCGCGGAAGAGCCAGTCGCGCGTTAAACTGTATACGAGAGCGATGACGAAGAAGAAGAGGAAGAAGAAGAAGCATCAGCCGAGATATCCCTGTATATATATAAGAAAAAGCGCGAGGAAAAAAGCTAACGCGAGAGAGAATCTCTGGGAGGTAGTTTTTCGTCCCAGTAGTCCACTTAAGACTCACGCGCGGTAGCGCACGAAGAATTTACGAGCATTCCTGCACAGATAGATTTCAAATTTATATATTCGCGCGCGGATCACGAAGCTTATAATATCTATTGTATATTACAGTATATCACTCGCTACGCTACTGCATCAGTAGCATCGAGATTCTCCTCGCGTCATATATATACCTGCACCATAAAGACTTTATTAAAGAGCGAAGATTCGATCAGAGAGACGACGACGACGATCGTCATAATTCGCCTCAATTACGATAATTGGACGATGAGAGTTGTCACGTGCGGTGCTCGCGCGCGCGAGCGATAACGAGCATAAATCATGCTAGCGCTCACAGCGGTGCGGTGGTAGGTATATAGTAGCCACTACGGTACCCGTATAGCGGGATACATAGCCGCGCTATACGGGGAACATAACCAGATGCTGCGGAGGCGATAGCGACGACGACGACGACGACGACGTGTCGAGAGAGAAGAGAGGCTTAATCCTACTACTTTTCGGAACTGTCATTATTGTTGCAGCTCATCTGTCTCTATGGAATATGCGTTTAATATTACATCAGATATTATTCACGATAGTTCGAGACAATTTCCGATTGGCTCTCTCTCTCTCTCTCTCTCTCTCTCTCTGTGATGCGGATGTTTGCATGTGGGAACAAAGCGACGAGAGAGAAATTTAGCATGCAAAATAGAAAAATCCACACAGCGCATTGTCTGGACACATATTCCCATTATTTTGCCTCTTTGTTTCACGCCGAACTCGATGAAACTCAATTTCGAACGATCCATTCAGAAGCCATACAAAAGCCCGCAGTTCCGATAAAAAAAATCTTTGCGCACTATTCCATGCGATGAAAAAAAAAAAAACGAAAGAAAAATTCGTCGATCGGTTCGACGACCCGCATGTGTATATAGAGGAATGCATGTGGGGATGGATGTATATATGCCTATATATTCCACGAGCATATAATTCGATTTGCATTGTTCGGCGCAGCAGCGCTCGTTGGCATAATTGATTCACTTAAATGAAGTCCGTGGGAGTGACGAACACCTCCTTCCTATACAGTCTTACTCCTCCTCCTTCTCCTCTTCTTCTTCTTCTTCTTCTTCTTCTTCTTCGCTTCCCTTGCGATGCACTCGAGAGAGCGCTGCTGAGTTACTGCCGAGTAATGCTACAAAAACGAGCAATCCTCGCCAACCGAACGGGGAAAGTTTCCCGATAAAGGATGTTTTTTTTTTCATTTTCATCTAGTCTCTGATTTTTTCTTTGCTTAAATTGAATTATTTTTTTGGCTTAAAATAGCTATACTCAATAACTTATATATACAGTATCTTATCTAGACGATTATATCTCCTTAGGTCTCTGTGTTGCGCTAGAGAGATTCATTCACCCACGCACACATGAGAACATCCCTAGGGCTATATAACTGTGTATATAAACACAGCACACACACACACACACACACACACACACATACTCTCCGATTTTATTATTCGTTATTTATTATGCGCAGGGAAGTAGCAACTGATGCTAAATTCAAAGTGCTGTTGACCCGAGGTAAGACTCGCTGGACCGAGACGCGAGCTTCTCTATACCGCTACCGCGCGGTAAGGCTATATAGCTCGTACTATATATATATATATATATACAACACATACAGCCGGTCAGCCGGAAGTGATTATAATGTAGTTTCGACACAGGCGAACCGCGTAAACGAGAGTATAGCTGCGAGCTTCGCTATGGGAATTCTTCCTTCCTCTCTTCTGACAATGAGCTCTGGTGATTATTATGCACAGTATAGTTGGCATGCTAATTTCGTCTCGAGATTTTCGGCGGAATTATTCAAAGATTCAGTCTCTAACACTGTATATAATGGCTCTTTGTGGAACAGTAGTTAGTTTATTGTAACAGTTCGATCACGACTCTCGGCGTAGCTGTGAAAAATACCGCGGAAAATCACGTATCGAGTGCGCAAAGGAGCAGCGGGCACGCGATCCTGTATTTCGTGACAAAACGATGTTAATTTCACGTTGCACGTTCGTTGTCCGCCGCCAAGTTTAATTAGCCGAGACTCTATAATGATCCTAACTGTTTGCGGCTGTTCTTCTATATATACTGTGTTCTATAATAAAATAATAAAAATTACAAAACACATATCTTTTTTCTCTCTGTTTCAGAATACGCGAGCAGCTCGTGTCCGCGCATTTGTCCGACGAGCGGCGAACCGGTATGCGGCAGCGATGGTGTCATTTACGCGTCCTCGTGTGAAATGCGGAAGAAGACCTGCGGTAAAGGTGAGTATACGCATGCGTGTACCTACATTATAAGCCGAGGCTAATTCAGAAGTGTAACGCGCGCAAAGGAGAGGAAGAGTGAGGAGAGAGAGAGAGAGAGAGAGAGAGAGAGAGCCGCTGCATCGCATAGGGAACAAGGATGAAAGGAGCTGCGGGAAATAGTGGAAGTGAAAGAACGCATTGTGTATAATACGAGTTGAAAGGCTGATAATGCAGCATTGAGTCATTTTGCCTTTGCTTTAATTAGTCTGCATCCGCTAATATGATTAATTGATGCTTTTTCGGCTATGAAATTATTTTGCTGTTAATTTCGCGTAATACAATATACACCTGCAGCAGCAATTTATTTAGCGATAAATCTCAAACCTCACCGTCATCTATATCCAAACTCAAACGACACGTATCATTACTCCTCGCACTCGTCCGGTGCATTGTCATGGTCGGAACAGCAAAAACGTGGCATCTTAATTAAGAATGCTCTGGCTCTCCGCGGCAAAAAGTCTAATTGCGCCATTATCATCAGCGCAGTGTGTTTCACGAAGGAAGTTCTCTCCCATATATAATAATATATTTCTTCACAGGAGTGAGCGTAGCGACGGAGAAGACGTCATGTCTGAGATCCTCTGGTAGCAAATGCGAGCATCGTTGTCCTGGTGACCAGGATCCCGTATGCGGTACCGACGGTCGGACTTACCTCAACAAGTGCATGCTCAGGGTGGAGATATGCCGGGTAGGCATCGAGCTTTCCCATCTCGGACCTTGCAACAACATCTCGGCCCATCGGGAGAACTGTCCCGTCTCCTGTGACTTTGCTCCTCTCGATGGACCTGTCTGCGGCAGTGATGGCAACGTCTACAAGTCAACCTGTCAGATGAAATTGCTGACCTGCGGGTGAGTTGTTAGATTGGAAATTTATTCGTTATTGGCACAGCTGCGATGCTGTTTATGTATACGACGCGAAGCGGTACTCGCTGATGTACGTTTTATTCGTTGCCTACTTCTGGCTAATTAGAATCTATCTAGAAGCTTTACGACACGTTAATTAAATGTGCAGTCGAGCGAGGCCAGAACGAACGTAAAAATTCGTTTCATCGAGATCCATAGTAGAATGAATTGTATAAATTTTGGCGAAATTTCAGGCAGGGCGTGGTGAGGACGAACAAGAAGCACTGCCAGACGACGAGACACTGCCGGGAGTCCTGTTGGCGAGGAGCCAAGCCTGCCTGTGGAAGCGATGGCATCCTCTACGCGAACACCTGCAAAATGCGAGCGAAGAACTGCGGGTAGGTTGCGCTGCTGCGGTGAACTCTGACCCTTTTTTACTCTGGAAAACTTTTTATCCTGCAGTAGCATCAGACTTTCATTCAGATGGAATTTTAAATTAAACTCTGCAGCTGTGCAAACCGCTACAACAATTAGATGCAAAAAAAAGATTATAAAAAAAAAACAAATTCTATTCTCTTGCAGTAAGCACGTGTTCGAGGTACCGATGTCCTTCTGCGTGTCGCGCGAAAGGACTTCCGGTAGCGCAGCCACAGCTTGCCCTCTGGACTGCAAGAACGAAGCGGAAGTTGCAGTTTGCGGTTCCGACGGAAGTATTTACCGAAACGAGTGCGAAATGCAAATGCTTAATTGCGGGTGAGTTTGGATCCGAAGGGTCCATTATATAAGATATATTAGATGACGAATTGAGATTCTATAATAAAGTCGATTACTCTCCACTACTGCAGAAACACGAGGAGAAAAGTGACGGCAGTGGACTTTGAAAAGTGTCGAAACCGTCTGTCCAAGTGCGCAAAGCAGCAGCAACACTGCGGCACCGACGTAGATCCAGTTTGCGGCAGCGATGCCAACACCTATCCGAACCAGTGCCACCTGAATGTCGCCATTTGCATGTAAGTCAATTTCGGCTTCCTCATTCATGCATCACTATGTCATAATCTTATATACCTACTTTAACGGACTCGCGTAAATACAGTAATGCTTATCTTTCCGAAAACTAGTCTAATATGTAAACCCGTTTTACGTATAAAACAAAACTTTTCGAGTATATATATATAATACCTATGCGTAAGTAGTAACAGACGAGCCGAGTCATCCCCTGCATTCCTTGCAGTGCAACAAACTGCAGCTCAAGTACACACACACACACACACATAGTCTCTCATATTATATTATATCCCAAGGAAGCGACCGATTCCGCGCATTTATATACGCACTCCCACACGAGTAAAACAGCTCACTTCCGTTCGTTTTGCTTTTCAGGAAAGGCATCCAGCTGGCTCACGTGGGCGAGTGCACGACCTTGAAGGAGACCGAACACTGCCCTGAGGACTGCAACGACGTGCCCGAGGAACCAGTTTGCGGCAGCGATGGCAACGTCTATCGGTTCGTATATACATACATACATACATGCCATAACTTGCGCGCACTTAATTAGCAGCGACGAGATGCGCGTTGTATATAAGTAGGCCCTTGTAAAATTCTGCTATAAATAAACTCGCGATGACTAGTTCTTGAAGTCTCGAGATATATCGCGCTCTTTTGCATAAGTCTCCTAGCTATCATGGGCAAAATTCGTTCGTTCGCAGGTCGCTGTGTCAGCTCCAGAAGGAGACGTGCGGCCAGCGAGTGGTCCAAGTACCGGCGCAACACTGTCGCACTACTGCGCTCTGCAACCAGATCTGCAGCGGCGAGAGACAGTTCGTCTGCGGTTCCGACAATAAGCTCTACAGAAACGAGTGCGAGATGAAGAGGGACAATTGCGGGTAAGCTTATTTTTTCTGGATTATACCTATATAATAATTTGAAAATTATGCTATCGCTATCTCAAAGAGAATCTCGACGCAGCCGCTGGCTAACAAGCGTGAAATTCATATGATTAGCGGTAATTGATAATATAAGGGCATGGAGTTAAGGGGGAAAAAATGTACTAATTGCCTTCTCGACTCGGCAGCAAACACGTGTACGTCGTGCCGATGAAGCGATGCGTGCAGGGCTTCATGTTCCGGGGCTGCCAGAAGATCTGCCCTCCGTATTACGATCCGGTCTGCGGTACCGACGGTATGACCTACAGCAACGAGTGCTTCCTCGAGATCGAGAATTGTCGCACGCGAAACCACGTCACCAAGAAGTACCACGGACTCTGCGGACAGCCCACCGAGGAGCCCAAGAATTATCTCTACTGAGCTGAGAGAGGGATATCTATGTAGATTAGCGAGAAAGAAGAAACTTTATTAGGACTGTCAATTGCGAATTTTTTTCAACGAAAATTCGACGCTTTAAATTTAATAAAGAAAATTTCGAGCTCCGTGGTTCCGAGGCGGCCCGTTATTATTATAACTATAAAGTCTGACATTTGTATTTTGGCGTGTGCGATGGGGCGAAAATGAAATCCGTCGAGGAGCTTGCGACTTGGATTTTTTGTCGTTTTTTTTTTTTTAATTATTTATTTTACGTATATGATATTTGTATAATTTAATTTATATATAAATATGAGAACTGCGGACAAAATTGTAGAGACCATCGATGCGGAGAGAGTGACATGGCATCGTGCGATCGACAATCACGAAGTGCCAAGATATTAATATGCGAAATTTATACGTACGAGCGCAAGCGCGCGGCTGATACATTTTTTTTTGGTCGCCCATTTAGCGCTTTGATCAATGTGTAGCGGTGTATACGATTAATTATTTATTGTAGATTTTTATATGAAAAGCACCCAATGTCATTACTGTTATTTTTTTTCTATGATATATATATAATACCAAGGAATGGATCAATTCTAATCATGCATTATTTGAACCTTACAACATATGTGATGTGTGCTTATTGTGAAAACCTTGCTTATTATTATTATTATTATTATATACATATTATTTGTAATATTTGTATTTTTTACGAAAAGATAATAATCCTATCTCTCATCTCATATCGTTAATTTATTGTCAACAACCCGACATACCTATCTATTATATTAGATGAGCATCGTTTCAGCGTAAGACTAATATATATTGTACACGCTCATTTTTGTAATATTAATAAACTTATATTTTATATCATTTGCTTGCTTGAAAATAAATCATTCTTCACCCGTACGTCGATGAAAATGTTGTCCTTTATATGACCTCTAGTACTAAAACGATAAATTTAAAAAAAAAAAAAGGTAGTCAACGGCACGCGGGGTTCCCAAGCGGTCAC
>UCQR01000976.1:15235-39037 GCA_900474235.1 Cecidostiba semifascia
TCCAAGTACTAACCGCGCCTAACGCTGCTTAACTTCGGTGATCGGACGAGAACCGGTGATTTCAGCGTAGTATGGCTGTTGACGTTAATTTATAGTTCCATTTTTCAAATTGTTCATAATTCACGCTACTCCGTCAGGGCCTAATTGGGGCCTGACCAGGCCTCGGTAAGTTCCCACAGAATCATCAGTACCTACATCCGTTGGTAATGTAACTTCTCGCACTCGGTATAGTACGATTCCTAACTTATCGACCGCCGTCTCTTATCAGTAGCACACACCGCGAGATGTCGCCAGCTTCCCGTCCTCATCGATCTCAACTTGCCTATCCAGTCCACCAGGTGTCGACAGCGTTGCGGCGGGTCAACCTATTGACAGGTGCCGTGTTCCGTGAGCAGCATGGCGCCCAGTGTTTACGACAACTGATCGCTCCTGTCCGATCATCGAGCCGCGGCCAGAGTAGACGAAAACGACGAGTCAGCTTTTGCACTGGCATCGATAAAAGTCGCGTTGCGAAAATCAAGTGCGCGTGTGTGAGCAAGCATAGAATAACTCGAGCGTCGAGTCGCGAGTTTCCAGTGCATCATCAGCGCCAAAAAGGATAACGCAGGAGCAGTAGCGCCGGAAGATCATCGTCGAGCTGGTGCTGCGTTATCTGCTCTACAGCGAATCAAGCTGCTAAACCTCGGATCCTTCCGAAAACGTGAGTATACTTGTGTATATACTCGCGACTCTGTTGCTTTCGAGATTGTTCCCGGGTGGTATAAGCCAGAACAAGAGAGAAAGAGAGTGAGATAGACGCTCGCGTGTCATCTACACTGGGCCGGGAGAAAGAGAGCGAAAGTCGGAGCCGGCTCTTGATATACAGTATATAGCAGGAGGTAGGTATACTTGGGAGAGGAGAGAAAATATGCGAGAGAGAGAGAGAGAGAGAGCCAGCCGATTACACACGAGGCTCGGATTACATAAAACGGTTTCTTCCGCGGGCTGCGTTATCAGAGGCGGCCCTTATGACGTTCGCACGTATATAATACACTTCCATTCATCGACTGCTGCTCCGATTTTCTTTCTCTTCTGGCAGATTTTCAAAAGTGTGTTTCTAGCTGGCACGAGCTGAGCATATAAATCTAGCGTGGACACACTGTGCACACCTTGCATGCGGTCGCTCTCTTTTCGGTATGCATGTACCTATAATATACAGAAAAATCGAGCCACGCGCTGCTGCTGCTGCTGCTTCGTATACACACATACAGCTATACAAGCATTGTAGTGATCCCTACGGGAGTTGTGTGTGTGTGCGTATAATACTACTGGACTGACGGGGGAGAGATCGGGAGCGTTCGCGGGGAAAACTCGGTCGATTCCCCGGCCATCATATAGCCTCCCTTTTTTTCCTCCCGCTCGCGCCCGAGCTTTTTCATAGCGTGTAAGTATACCACATATAATACGGCCGAATCATTCGGCTGGAGAGTGATTATTCTCGGACGGGTTGACCTGATTCCGAGTTCTTGCGAAATGCCCGGGAATTCGAGCGGGAGGCTCCAAGTGCATGTTATATTGGTGACAAAAGGACAGGCATCGCACGTTGATTTTTTGATTATACCGTATATTTATAGCTATGACGAGTATATCCATACGCTGCGCCCAAGTCCGCGAATGAATATTGATAAGCGGCGGCGAATACTCGTAAATACTTCACTTTTTTACCTCCATTATTTTACGCCTTGCTAATAAAGTGATTTCAAAAAGGAAGTTTTCAATTATACACGGATGATAATCATCGTCACCGCGGGATTTCGACATCGATCCGAGATTTCGTTCGAAGGTCATTGTCGGGGGCCTGATTATTCTCCGAGGTTATCTTTCTCTACGCACACAATAGAACTCTCGCTTCTCGAGATAAAGCCTCTCGCGCTCACCTTGTATAGATAATATATACTCCATTATCATCGCCGTAATCGATATCTCCTCGCAAATTATTATTATTAATCAAAACTAATTCCCGGCATATCCGTGCGAGAGAACAATATATAATATCGCGAGGATCGATGCGCTGCTGTACAAGAGCTATTATACCCGGCGACATCTCACGGAAAGACAGTGCGAAAGAGATGCTATGCTGATTGATTCGGAAGGGGGGAAGCCGAGAGAATGGAGCAATCGATAGCATCTCGCGAAACTTTTCTGTATACAAGTATACTGCTGCAGCAGCAGCAGCAGCAGCTCCGAGAAAAACAAGAATTAGGATGAAAAAAAGCGTGTAGCGCATGGGGTTTTTGGGGGGATGCAATCTAGCCGTTCGTGACGACGGAGTGGATATATGCAGCTAGTCGAGAGTCCTTTGTTCCCCTCTGCGTAGCGACGACTAATTATACGACGGGCTGTAAGTGTTGCAAGGGCCGGCTTGTTGTTTATTGTTGGAAATTTTTAGAGGGCTCGCTTTTTCGCGAGGGATGAAGGCTTTTTTTCGAATTTTTAGCGTCTGGTATTTTAAGTGCTCTGTGATAAATAACGAGGATAAGAAGAAGTTAGTTTTGTACATAATTTTTTTACACGCGGTGATCTCGTTGCGCATTTTCCACGAAACAAAATCAAGCTCCGCATCAGCTCTACTTTAGATCAGTCATCAGAGATACGAATCTGGACTTTTGTCGAGGCAATGAAATTCTTGCGAGGATTAAAAAAAAATGTGCAACGTGTGACACTCGGCGTTTTTTTTTTTTTCTTCATGACGTGTGTGCTGAGCTAAAAGTAGGCGACAAGTGCTGCAGCGCGAGCATGAAATACGTGCATTGTGTCAACTTTGCTCATTGTCGATTCTAAAAATAAATATTTACCTCTCTAAATCTGCGGTGTAGGCGTGTAATGCATCGTCTTGACTTATTACATTAACTATATATCGTTACATAAGAATTTTTTTGAAAGTAATTTAATTAACCAAAGTTTAATCTCTGTGTACTTATAAATCGAAAGGCACTGAAGTACACATAAAGTAATTCACAACTCGTTAGCCATGTAAAGTCGGGGGGTCAATCACTACTCTTCCATACTTGGTCGGAAGGTCTCGAGACATTAATTATTTTCGTTGGTTTTGCATTCGCGGCGTGTATATTATAATACCGACCACCATCACGGCTCTGCATGTGTATATAATAAAAAAAAATTAAGGTGACTCACTGGTGGCGAGAATGTATATAGTTCGCCGGCGACGGCTGGCTTCCGTCCTCTCTTCGATCCGCGCTGGACTTCTTCTTAATCTTAATCCCCACTTCAATTAAATAAGTAGTCTTACGTCTCGGATCGAATTAGGGACTTGAATGCGCATTTTTCACTCTTAAGCCTGGCGAGAGCAGCTATCACAAGGGATCAAATGGATAAACACTCCAGAGCTATATATTACTCGTGAAAGGCTACTCGAATCAAAATTAGTCTCTTTGTTCAATTATTAGGTACATCAAAATAATTCTTTGTGCAAAGTTAGACGAATGAGCAATTTTATATATATAATAGAAAAAAAAACTTGTCTCAACACCTTACTTAGGATGCGACAGCACGTCGGCAGATTAAAAAGTGCACTTTATCTCTACACATACGCTTGCAATACAGCAGCTGGCGGTACACATGTACACAGCACAGCAGCGAGTGTTCATAAAAAAAAAAAGCGCGCGAAAGCCCGCAGCAACGGTGGCCGTATACTTTTTTTCGCCTTCTTCCGAGGCACAAGACCGGAGTACTTCCGGTCACGCGATCGCACTCGCTTTAATTAAGTGTCGTTGTCGCCGACGACGTGAGGGTATAAAGACGGAGGACCATCGGGAATTCATGCGGACTACTGTGTGTACTTTAGAGAATCGACCGTTTGTGGAAAACCTTTGCGGAGAATTTCTTGATGAGGATAAACGGATCGATGCGTAGAGTTGATTAAATTGTTTGGAATAGCGGTGATGGGTTTTATATGTGTTTGGCGAGAGTATGGCTTTCAATTTCATTAAAGTAATAGAAAATTTTAAGAGCGTATATAAGATAATGCTGTCGTATCTCACTTTTTTTATGAATACTACCTAATGATGAATGTACACGAAATCATGAGCCATATGTCATTTAACAAATTCTTCCATCCACACACCAACTTGAGCACAATGAATCAAACAGCCTAATCGATTAGATCGCACCGCTGCCCGTGTAACATCCACAATATAACAAGTTCCCATGCATATATGCATAATTTCAACGAAATCTTTTGTCGAGAGATGCTTGCACAGATGCTCTCTGACGAGAGGAGAAAAAAACACGCAGACACAACGAACGGAAACCCTCCCATATACGTGTTTGAGCACAGAAGCAGGCACGTAGACGACGACACTGCTGCTGAATAGTTTGCTCTCGGGCGATAGCTCGGTCTTTATCTTATCGCTTTTCCCGGGCGCAGCAGCAGCGACATTGACTCGAAAATTTAAACGCCTCTGGGTGTAGCCGCGCAATCTTTGCTCGTTTTTATGACTGCGTCGAGTTGCGGTAGTGTAGGGATTCTGGAATCTTGAAAAAATATTAATGCTTATCCGATGACTCCGGTGAGTGAAAGTAATTAAAAGGAAAAAGTTTATAAAGGAATTTCCCTGGAGTCGTCGTCGTCGTGAAAAGCATGACGCTCGCAGGATTTTCGTATAACAGATAAGGATCGCGTAATGAATGATTTCACTTCTTCGCGGCACTTCTGCTTCATTATCATCTTTATACAAATATAAAGCGATAAGGCTGCTGCTACTACGTGATTCAACACACTGGGACGGATTTACTGAATATAAAAAAAAAAAAGAAAAAATCACACGAGTTCGTTTAACTCTCTCTGAAAAATGATAACCGCTGTGTATAGCGCGAGTTTGAACAATGTGCTTTCTAGCGATCAGGAACCAAGTCGAGCGAAATAAGTCACTATAACGTAAGTAAAAATCACATTCAAAATTGCTCCGACTTGTCAAGCTGACAGGCCGTTACGAGCCGTTAAATTAGCATTTCAATTTACTTTCAAACTCCCGGCGAGATTTCATCAGTCATCATTCGGACTTTTCTCACCCGTTTCGATCACTCTCGTCCTTTTTGCATAATATTCTTTGTGCTGCAACAACGATAAAAAGCTTTAAGCGTCGTCTATAACGAGTCTTGCGCTCACGAAAATCAACTCGACTGTGGCTGCGAGAGACAATTCATCATAAATATATAGCAGTCGTGATCCGTCGAACGGTTATTTCGAGCGTACCGTTTGACGATGCAAATTAGCGAAGACTGCCTTGGGCTCTGCGATTGCTTTCAATCGACGATTGGGACGATATATCATATTAGTCGATCGTTGAGATACTTTGAGCGAGTCTGCTCTGGAGTATGAGAGAATGAGATCGGGTAGGATAATGGGTAACAAATTGGTTTTTTATTATTTTGGTACACGTGTGGATTATAATCTTTTTTTTTGTGTATACGGAGGACTGATTGCGATTATTTTTCCCGCGAGATGACAGAAGGTGTATGTCAGAGATCTATGAATGTTATGTAATTAAAGTGTCATTCGCTAAGCTAAGTAATTTGATTGCGTAATTAATTAGCTTAAACGTTGATTGAATTTGCTGGATTAATTAATCACGCTACTGATGTAAAGAGTTGGCACACTGTGCTGCACACACTTGCACCGTTTGCTTTATCGCGCTCTATCGAGAACAGATGGTTTAAATTTGACATATTCCACGAAGATTCTGCAGAACCTTTCATCTTCATTATAATTCGTCGAAATATTAGGTACCGAGAATACACGATCTGTCTTATTATACGTACATACAATGTAATTTTTTGTACAAAACAAAAATTGACTACTTGTCACTCGCACGTAATTCAAAAGCGTATTATATACAATAGAAATCGGTCATCCCGAGCCATTTATTACAGTTCAACTAATTACAGTATCGCAGACACGCACTGCTGAAAGAATTCCGCATAGCATTCTCATAAAATATAATGACTTAATGATCACTCACAGAGTTCATTCATCTCGCCATAACAGTACCTGTCCACCAACGAATTCAGAGAGTAAAAAACGTATACGCACGCACACAATGCATAAGCGATAACTCACCCTCAAAAAAGCCAACAAAGCAGAGGAAAACTCGGTATATGTATACATATTTTCCGCGCAATCTGTCACACACTCTCTGCTGTCTGCTCCTTAAATATCACACACAGTCCAAGTTCACGCTCTTATAAATGCAATATATCGGTACTCTTCCGGTGGAAATGACGCGCTCGCGCGCGAAGAAAAAGTATATGGCGCACACGAGGCTCTCTCTGCTGCTTAGGGGACGATGATATCAGTGATTTTACCACGGTAATTAAAGCCCTGAGAGAGAGACAGAGCGCCTCCACGACTCGTGAGACAGAAATGAGCCTAATTGCCACGAGTGAGCTTCGCTCGATGAATAATACTCGTGCAGCAGCGCGCGAGAGCTTTTATAACGCGCGCCCGTCTGAGCATGGATTCATAATTTTCACATGCAAATTTCGTTTGTCTACTATGAGCGTTTCTTCGCGGACTGGAACAAAAGAGCGAGGAGGAGCGAGTGTTTAGCGCCGAGGATTTTAATATGCAAAAGGTTTCTTTCAAGCAGGAAAATTCAATTTATGCTTTTTTTTCGTCTGTGTGCAGGCGCGCGCGCGCGCGCGTGGAAAGAAGAAAAGAGCTGCAGCAGACGCAGCGTTTATTGTTTCTCCGTATTAGGGACTTCGTTCCTGTCTGGAGTCCCTCGCTCTCGGCCGCATGAATTACCGATTTCGCGCTGCTGAGCTGATGCTCAAAAAGTTGGAATACATTAGACTTTAAACAAATGTTTATTTATGCACGGGTGCGTCTAGGCTATAGTGTGTTAAAAACTCTCGTATATATAGACAGTCGACTTTCGTCCTATATCGCTCTCTCGAAATCTCGAACAAAGATTATTTTCGACTGTGTAACACCCCCGAGAGTCATTAGCGCGAAATATCGGCTCATAAATCGTCGAGATCGGTAATAAAACCGAGCCGCTCGTAATAAAACTTTGCATTATCCTCAGTTTAAAAATGCTCGCGGCGTGTGGACCGAAAAGCAAGAGCCGAGTTTTTCTCCGCTTCGCGCTGAAAGGATTTTCACTCGGAAGCTCGTAAATCTCTCGGGAACACTGACCCAACAGTAGAGCAAATACGACGTTGGTTTTATCTAGCATCGAGCTTGCTAAATAATGTTTGGTGATCGGTTTTGAAGCTGTGTGTTTATCCGCTTTATAACGCTGTTCTACAACGGATTGTCGTGAGTTATTATAGAGATACACAGGTGTAGGTTTAGTATATCAAAAGTGAAGCAGCGTTGAATGTATGCATAAAAATGATGAAAGATGTGAGAATGTCTCGGTGAAAGGAACATTTTACTTGGGAGCTAAAAGAAATAATTTTCAACGTGTAATACAAAGTGCAAACGCTGACATGCCGATCAAAAAAGATAACAGCACATCAGGTACAAACTCGACTTTCTCTTTTTTCCACCGCACTATATAATACAGCTCAAAACAATTTTCTTCCTATCTCAAAACTCTCGTGTATATATACAATTTGACATGTATACAACCTGCGCTACAGCGCGAGATCCTTAACAGCTGAAGCTCTCAAAAAGACACGAAAAACTCGACGAGTTTTTCGCGCATCGCGGAAAGAGATCTCGACGCGATCGAGAGCACAATTATACTTCCCGAGTAAGTGGCCCTGGCTCGGACAAATTGTCAGTGTCCGGGCCTTTGGCTTATCGGCCCTCGTAATTCATGTATCTTTATTGTTATCGTAAATCTCGCAGGAATGTGTCGCCGATCTCTCTCTTGCACGTGCACGTATATACTTCTCGGAGATCCGCCCTGTGACAGTATACGTGTATAGGTGTATGTGTTATTATAAGTGTGCACATGCGGCGAAGGAACAAGTCTGCGAACGATCGATATCGATCTCGTGGATCGTTAATTAATTCCTCGTTATGCGTGTGCGAGTGATATTTATTGATGTGTAGTCGCGCTTTGGGTGATTGAGATTTACAGTTAGGGAACAGTGTTTAAGAGAGATCTGTGAGAAAGAGAAAAAAGAACACATCGTAACGGATAGTATTTTTTTGCGCTTCAGATCTGCGGGTATTTATGACGGATAAATATACTGGATTAGCCGAGAGCCGCAAAGTGAATAAATTTCTGGTATATTTTTTTCGTAGGAGTAGGAAACACGATTGCGCTTTCAATAACGAGGGTAAAAAAATGGCTATCGCTAGTATAGACTATTTACTGATCTAGTTTTTCAACTTCTAATGAGCTCTCTTGTAATAGCGAGATATTATCTTCGATAATAATTATACGTCTCGAGAGTAATAGGACTTCAAGACGTTGTGGCGAGTGCGTATATGTATCTGCAGAGCGGTGATGAATTATCTGGATGATTATCGTGAAAAATAATAAGAAACCACTCTTAGTAAGATTTTTTTTCACAATACCAGATCTCATCAATATTCATGCGTTCCAAGCAAGATGCAAAAAAGTCACAGTTCACGCGCAATCATCATCCTAAAAAACGACAATGGCTAACGGAGCTAACTGAATTAACAATTATAAGCTGGTCTCACACGATGATAATTGTATGAAATTCAACGAGTGCCGACAAGCATTTAAAAATAATTCACCTTATTTTTTTCAACTTTAAACACTTCCTAGAACGATAGCGATCTTTGATCAACCGATCGCGCTTTACAATTTTCTGGCGCGCCACCGATTTGTCGCGAGATCTCACTCTCGAAAAAGCGTCTGCGGTCGTTAAAATTACACAGAGCATTCGCTGTAGAGCCTCGTTAAAATCCTCTCTTTTTTTTCACCTTAGCCTTCATCCGCGCGACGATAACGACGACGAGCGAAGGCAAAATCGTCTCATCGCATTTTGCCCTCGTAACCCCGCGCGCATAAGAGAGAAAGAGAGAGAGAGAGCAATATAGACACGACGACGCATGTGGATGTGGTACCCCACCTTCGCTCTCATTGTGCTCGTCGTGGTAGTATCTCCTGGCGTGCACATTCTTTTCTCGCCTTTTCCGTGGCTCAACTCGGGGGAAAAACGAGCGAGAGAAAACAAGAGGCCAGTCGTGCAGAGCCAGAAGTCTATTCACGGCTCTCTTCTCTCTCTCTCTCTCTCTCTGCAGAGCCGCCGAGACGCTTATTATGTTCTACGCGGGCGCTTATGTGTAAGGAGGTAGTTGGGAGGAGTAGTAGTTGTACGTACGCTCTGCTGCTGCGGGATGTATGGTTTTTTTTCTGCCCTTTCGAGCGCTTCTTCGTTTCTTGGTCTGGTTCTTCTGCTTTTTTTTGTTCTTCGCATAGTGGGGTTGGTGAGGCTTTGTCGTGTGGGAGGCTTTGATTAGAGGGAAAAGCGTGAATTGGATGTTTAGAAATTACATCTTGGAATATTATTTCATGACCATTATAAAAATATTTCAAGATCATCGTCTTATTTATTAAATTTCACGTTACTTATTATACTATGTCCAGTATATACTTTGATTTTTTTTCCTCGGATATATTCTTTTGTGAATCTATACGGAATATAACCGTACATCGTGTTCTTTTTTTTTACACGTATAGCCTAGCCAGTACATGGAAACGGATGCGAAGAGGAGCCGGTATAAGGGCACTTTTCTCTCGAGAAACTTGTTTCTCACAAATAGTTCCTTGATGCTCTTTTGTGAGGTCGCGCATTATATAAGGCTTGTAAAGCCGTCGATTGGTTTAAGAGGATTATCCTGCACACTGGTGTGAAAATTGATTTATTATATTCGAAGAATGAGGAGGATTCTCCAGGTGATTCACAAGTTTGTGTGTGAACTATTACAACGTATCTCTTTTAAGCTTCTTCTCAAACTCAACTTTTCAATACTTTGACTATATAATAAAAATAAATAAACTCTACACCTGTATTTATTAAGAGCGAGATCCACGCACCAATAATTCACAGTTCACAGCCCCGGCGTAGACAGCTGCGAGAAAAAAAGTCTAAAAATAAGCGTTGACAAAGGGTGTGCATAACGAGAGCTTAGCGCTCGCTGATCGATGAAAAAAACACAGGCCGCAGTACAGCGCGTTAATAAGAAGGATCAAAGTTAAAGGCTTGCGACTAACACAATAAGTTTCGCGTGCGTTCACACGCGAGCCGAAGCCAAGGACGTAACCCTATATACCGACATCACAGCGGGGCTGCACACACACGCGATGTACACGCCGCCGCGCCTGTATAGCTTATAACAGTCCTTTAATGTAATGTAATGTCGATGAGGAGAGTATATACAACACGTGTTTGCGTGGGTGGTTTCGATGGCTGAGCGTTTTTCGTGTTTACGGCTGCGTAAGAAGTAGGTTATCTCTCGAGGGTGAGGTGCGAGAGAACGCGTCGAATTTCGCTGTTATATATCTGAGTCGGCTATTGTGGGTGTGTTTATTAGTAGTAGTGGTTGGTCTGATAACGATCGGCGTGGCAGTTTTTTTTTTTTTTTTGCCGCAACTGGATAATCATGCCAGGGTATAATATGCTGTATATTTATTTATAATCATCGCGATATGGCCTGTGAGCACGTTGGGTGTGGATATTAATATGAGTTTATTAATAAGCGTGACTTATTCTCCATGTATTTTTAGTACACAGGCGTCTGAGGTATGAAGAGTTTATTTTACGACCAAAAGTTTTGTTTGATAAAAAAATTTTATATATCGGAAGAATCGTAAAACGGGTGCGTAGTCTTGTGTGTGCACAATCTTGTATAAATTTAATGAAACAAGCTCGCGCCGCGCCGCGTTTGGACGTCAGAACTTGAAGATAACCATCTGACAAGTATTTGCGATCAAAACAAGATTGCTATCAAATTGTAAATATTCGCAAATTATGTAATGCCCTGCGAGTATTTTTTTTTTATATTTTCATTCCTACCTGTTTGAACAAGCATTAAATGATCGTTTATTATTTTCTTTTTTGTTACAGGTGAGTTGCAAACTATGCAGTTACTATTATAGGCTGAATCTTTGCTACATAATATGTAAGTTTAAATATAATATGTATCTTCTACTTTGTTATCTTCCACTTTCACAAAATTTCACGAGTTACTGTACCGTCTGCATCCTAAAACCCACCAATTATAAAATAGTCCCTCGAATTAAAACCCCAGCTCGCACAAAAACACCCATCTATCTCTCACACACACTCAACAGAAAAAAAGGATCGGCAGAAACGATAATGGGCCGTAAAGAAGGCCCTAATTGAATCACATATCCAAGAGAGAGAAAGACCGCAATAATTCGAGCTCTTTCATCTAATTGTCACCGAGACCGTTCTCATATATATACTACAGCATGTGATATGCCTCGTCTCCGTAACAATCGCGCTAGCGCGAGCATACAGCTATGGTATACGTGCTTGGAATCACCCTCGCGGCTGCTCTCTATAATATAAGTATACGCGTGTGCGACTGTATACTCGCTCCCTGAGTCATATTTATAAACGTGTACAGACCGACACCCACGAAGAAGAGAAAAAGAGAGAGAGGCTGTGTGTACGGCTAATGACATTGGAGGAGAGGCCAGACACCGCGGGTTGAGACATTTTTTCCTTTCATGTGAAATCGTCTACCAAACATTATCAATTTTTTGAGTGAAAGTTTTTGAATTATGCTCTCTCTACACACACACACACACACACACACACACCCGTCAAAAATTAAGCGTCCGCCTAAAATAAATAATTAGCAAACATACATCTTCATGTCAGGAGAACGACGTCTAAAACGACGAAACTGCATCAGTGGAGATGAAAAAAGTCGCGCGCTATAAAAAAAATCTCGCTGCACAGCATAACGCTCGCACATGCGCTCACGTCGCGTCGCAAGTGCACTCGCGATTTCACACGGTACTTCGCTGCACTTTCTCTCTAAAAAGGATGCGCACCGCCTCTCTGATGAAGATAGCGCGAAAGCTCTCTTTCTCGGGGTCAAGCAGAGATAACCGCTCCCTGAATAGGCTGATGGTCTCTCTCGTATATACACGTGTGGGGGGTGATGATTTAATGCGATTTTCTTTCGTTGCAAATCTGTAACGCGATAAGCGGCTAAATGGTCGTTACCCCCGCCTGCCTGGCTGCTGTTGTCGATTCAACATTGAGAGGCTCTTTGTCTATTGACTATTACAAGCATTTATTTGTATTTTACGCGGCAAATGCAGCTCGCTTATCGCCGCGACAATTCATTCATCGTTTCTGCGATACATTGTAATTTTGTTGCTCAAGGCGTTCTGCATAACGTTTCTGTTTATTTTTCCTTCGCGATATATTCATGTAATTGTGCAAAATCCGAGATAAATTAGAATTTTACATATCTTTGTATATACGTGTGCGCACCCACAATTGTAATAAAACGCAAACGACTTACTTATAATAGCCATCAAAAAGTCGTAAAATGTTTTTACATCACTTAGAACGGAAGAGCCGTGTATCTCGAATGTTTCGACAGACTTTCTATGCACACAGCTCGCAACGATCACAGAATATCGTAAATTCTCTCCTCTAATTGAATCATCTTAACTTTTATCGTCAAATATTTCGACAATAATATACCCAACAACTTTATGTCTCTCCCATCGCACGTATACAAACACTTGCGTATAATAATTAATTACTTAATCGATCGCCGCAACGATCAATATAGATCAAAGAATAATCAGCAACAATGTTTCGGCGCATCGCATTCCAACCAGCTTCAGCCGAAACAAACTGTTTAATCGACTTTGCGTCGAAAGAGCACGTTATACTCCGAAAAAAACACAGACTTTTTAAAAGCCCACTGCACTAGGCTCTATACTATAGTGTTTATTTTCCCTGCGCTGAACGAAAGAAAGCTGACGATAACTCACGACAGGCGTAAAGTATAGTGACGCATCGTCCTCCTCCCGCATATATATAACAATACAGAATCCAACGAAACTAGATGACCAAACGCCCGCTCGACTATTACTCTTATAGTGTATATAGGAGGGGAACAAGAGTTGGAGAAAAGAATCGTGAGAGGGGAAAGGAGCAGTAGCGCGCTAGACGTCAGTGGGCACACACATATACACACACACACTGAGACAGAGAGTCGGGGCAGCGGTGCGTACGGCTCTTCCCTGACAGTTTAGTCGTTGCCTCGCTGCAAGCCCGTTCGCATCGTCGAGGCTCTCCGTTCTCGCTCTCTATTATATATATTATATATTTATATACTGCACTCGGTGCGTACTTTTTTTTTCCCGAGCTGAGTCCCCCCCGGATCGCGTGTGTGTCTCTGTGCGGTGCAAAGTGGCTTGTTCGGTGGATTACTGCGGACTGAGCGCGGCTGTCGCTGCTGCTGATCTGTTCCTCGGCAGGAGGTGCATTTCTACGGCGACGTATGTATATTGTTTCGTATACTTTACAATGAGCGACTTTTGCCGCATTGCTGTTGCGATGCCTTTTGTTTGTTTGCCGATTATGAGAGATGTAGATTTTGATTGTGGAGATGATCGGAGTAGACGTTTTGCGAGATATCTGTGAGTTTTGATTATAGATTGTAGATTTTGTGTCTGATGCCTGAAGTGTTTTTGTATTTTTTTTTTTTTTTTCAATGCATTTGCGATTATATACTTTCTGTGTTGTTATACATATCCTTTTGAACTTTCGAAGAAACCAACTCGCAACACAGCTATAACGATCAGCACTTCAAAAGCTTGTGTATACATATATATCTCGGAATAAAAAGAAGAAATCGCAACAGCTCCTGCGCGAAAAAAATAAGCGGCTCCCCGCTAAAAATGGAATTCAAAGTGTGGAAAATAGAGAGACAGGCTCGTGGTGCCATTGCACCGTGCAGCATCAGCGCACTCTCTCACTCGTAGTCTCCGAAAATACCCCGTGTATTTTTACCTTCACCAAAAACATTACTCTCGTCGCCGGCTCTGCACGACTGCGATGAGATTCGGTATATGTATCTGTATAGCTTTACCGCGAATCTCGGCTACACTTTTGAAAAATCGCTAATTTTTGTCTCACATCACTCTTCTCGTTAAGAAACGTTCTCTTTCAGCACCAATAAGCCGAAAGCATCTCGCGCGCGCGCGCAGACATTTTCGTAATAATTCGCGTGCGGCACCTACGCCCGGAAACAACGTGGGCCGAGACGACGGCTGTATATGACATAAGGTTACCTACGCTCTCTCTCTCTCTCTCTCGCGCGCCGATATTGGAATATGGAAATGCTCTCGTGAAAGCCGGCCCCTGCAGCAGCAGCAGGTTATATTGCGCCGCGCTGAATATGTGTCTTTTCAATCGCTTATTCGTCCTCTCGAAATTCGACCATTTGCAACCGAGTGGGGGGATATATTCGTGCTTCTTATACTTTATGACTCGTTCCGCGACCTTAGACTCTCGGCGTTGGCCAATCGGAATTCATTAACATCTTTATTATCTCACTCTGGGACCGGGGATTTATTTTTGGCGAACGTACCTTTTATATTTTTATTTTTTTCGTAATACGCATTAAACGTCCACGACAACAACAAGCGAATTGGGTTAACGATAATAAAAAAGGCCCGAAACGAATGAAAAAGAACACATCGTACGCGTATATATGTATAATATGTAATCAGAAAGCAGCAGCGTCCACGTGGTTTCCGCAAACTTGGCCGATAAGCGTCGGGCCGCAACTTCCTATATATAGAGCAATAGCAGCAGTCCGCGCGGCGACATGTCCGCCAGACCACCTTATCGTCCCACCGCCAACTTTCCGCATCGCTATATATGTCTGTCTGTGTGTGTATATCTCTCTCGAAACGATTGCGAGGGATGTGCAGCAGCAGGTTTTTGGGTGTATTGTAGAGGTGACGGAGTTTTCAATTACTTTCACTTGCCCCAGGACATCGACACTGATCATCATCATCCGCCGTCGGCTTTTTTTTATAGTCAGTTATAATTTATCACACCACAGCATAGCGAAATCAATTTCCCAATAAAGTCCGCATAACCCGTCCGGTCCCCATAAAAATATTGTATATCCTAGAACCTGAACACCGCCAGTTATACACCCGCGCGCGACAATTATTATCGTATACATACATCGCGAGAAGCTAGACCGCCCACACCTGCAGTCCACGTGGGTTATACATTTATAAAATACGCGCGTCGGGGGAGAGATATCGCGCCGAGTCATCGCGCTCGCACACATCCTTGACGTAATCTGCGCGTGGATTTACTCGTGGCTGTTTTCGTCCGTGTATAATATAAAGGTCGTTCTCGTCATTCGTTCCTCTATACAATACAAAGTAAAAATATATCCGAGACGATATTATATATAAGCAATTTGTACGAAACCGTAAGCGCTAAACGGTAATTTGTCGAAAAAAAAAAGGTTATCTCATTCCCCGCTTACAAGTAATATTCTCGGATAACACGTTTATAGCATCAGAGACTGACTCGCGCCGGGGAAAAAGAAAGTCGGTCGGAAAATCGCATTAACGACGAGCCGGTTCGTCGTCGTCGTCGTCGTCTCTTGCGATCATCCTTCGACGCGCGCGACAAATCGAGTTTACGGCCGCACGAGCGCGAAGAAGAAGCCGTTTCGATTCAAAGAGCTCAGGAATCATCGCATCGCGAGAATAAGAAGAAAGTAGAATAGAATCTTCTCCTCGAGTGCTAATCGTCGTCGTTGTCGTTGGGAGACGGATGAACCGGTAGGCCGTAGATATAATTACGAGCTAAGAAGCCGCATTGATTGACGTGACGCGGTGTCGTGGCTAACGGGAATCCGAGGCATGGCCGGATGGCACGATCATCGATTCCGAATAGCCGGGCCATTGATGTGTGCCGATGATTGGTTTCTGTGTGTGATGTGCGTGTGTATGTATGTAGTGTGGTAGAGGAGATTTTGTCACGAGTCAGGGCCACGGCCACCTTGGGCTTGATTCTTTTTTTGGTCTTCGCTTGTGAGTGTGATGGATTTCGAAGTATAGCTTCTGATCTAATAAGTATTATCTCTTTGTATAAAGACGATAATGTCGTTGTCAATGATATTGTTTTGATTTTATTGTGAATATACGTAGGTGTACTGTAGAATTGAACGAACGATATAAATTTATCTGAAAAAAAAGCCGGGAAAGATTAAAAGCCGGCGCATATTCAACAACGGCGGCAATTATACATTTCCATGTGTGAATCGAATGATCGAGTATATACATACACCCGACATCAAAGCTCCCATCGGCTTCGATGAAAAATAAGAAAAGGTTATACTCGTACTAATTTAATGTGAAAACGAGAGTCAATTTGCTGCGCGTGAGCGCAGTGTTCTCGGCTTTTTGTATAAACGACAGTGCGTGAATAGCGCCGCGGGAAGCTTTTATAACGGTGATCGAGAAGATAAGCGACGATCCGGCCGAATGCCTGCCGTTTTTATTTCTACGGCTTTTACAAATTACAAGCGATCAGGAGGACCCGATAAAAGATTTTCCATATCCGTTTATTTGCTTCATTTGTAATCAGAACTGCAGCGTCGCGTCTACACATATACCTGTGCGCGCGAGATTTGCATAAAAGGTGACCAGTTTTCAGGAATGTTCGAGGCGCACATATTTTTACAATAACGACTAATGGTCTCGATAATGCGAATAAGCCGTTCAATATTTCGTACGATTATACATTTTTAGGTGATTGCGTATGAATTATTCATTTGGACTAAAAAGCAATAGCGCGTTATTCTCAAGTGGGCGACGACAAATGTGGGTTTCTTACCTATAGCCATTGAAAAATTTTGAAAAACTCATCAGCGACGTTTCATAAGAAACACGCGTCGCGGCGATCAATAAAAGACAAACAAGGCAATCCGAAAATAGCCGCATCTTAATCAGATGTACATTCTAATGAAGATGTGCGTATATAAAATTACTTCATCACAATGCCAGCGTAGATTTTGTCTATAAAGCATTATGGCGACAGTATATAGATGAAGCCATCGACGAAAAAAGCATCGCATATATAACAAAGCGAGCCGATCCCTCATTTCTCTAATCCCCCCTACTGTTGAAGCAACGAAAAACCGGCGCCAGCTTTTTCAACGTCGCGCGCGGTTTTGAAAAATATTTCGAATCGCGAATTGTTGTGATCGCAGGTGAATGAATCGCCCGCTCTGTTCTCACGCTTCGCTCTCGTCTCTTTGGCCTGCTGTCCGTCGACCCTAGCCTGTCTATTTATAAGCGCCGGTCGCGTGCGTTTTCGCTGCGTATATACGTCTTTGCCGCTGCGAAGCAACGAGGGAATCCACTTTTAATCGTACTGCTATACTGCTGCTACTCGTCGTGTATAAGATTTGTGTTTGTGAGTGATACGTTGATGGTGCTCTTTATTTGAAATTTCAGGAAATTGATTTATATCTGAAAGTTTCTATTTAAAATATTGAAATAAAATAAAATTTCCAGTTGCCAAAAGGCCGGGGTTTAACATTTAACCGCAGAGCTTCGGTTTCCATCTAAATATGCGCTGCACAGCCGTTTTGTTTCAACCCTTTTGTTTTTATTTCTCCTGTCTTCTTCTTCTTCTCTCTATTTCTACTATGAGGTGGAACTGGCCAGAGTCAGTCTCCGTCTCTGTCCGTTACGTCGTTACACTCTCGTTCTAAATCGGTAGCAAAACAAGTAACAAATCCCGCGATTCTGGAGCCGAGATCGCTAATTTGAGAGATTGCGATGCTTATATTCGCAGACTTGAAGAGCAGAAACTGCATAGCTCTTCTGTACAAATGACGCGCATCAGACTTAAGTTTCCAATTTCATATAGTTACAACCGTTTTGATTTATAATATGTAAGAGATGGAAATTAGGGTCGAGTGTTTTACGTGTCGGCGTGTGTTTACAAAAAGTAATCAATTCGTTTGTCAGGAAAAAAAGATAAATATATTATGAGTAAGTAGGGCATCAGGCCGCAGCGATAAAGCAAAAAATTACGGGATTTTATCTATAGTATATAACTGACAGGATTTTTGACATCTGAGAGGGAAGAGCTTTCGTTATCGTGCTTCTATTTTATACTCTCTCTCTCTCTCTCTCTCTCTCTCTCTCTCTCTCTGTCTTTTCCATCTTTGATCTGCTTCCTCTCGTAAATTCGCGCTGAAAATAAAACATCTGGTCCCGACTCGTTCTTCTTTTCATCTGCTTATTATCTCGCTTGCGAGATCGCATTTTTCTCTCAGAGTCAGCCGTCGTTTTCATGAAATTAGGTTGTCTCGTCGCTTGTTATTTCTTTGTGTTGCTCGACTCGATACGTCGCTTTCAGAAACAAATTGCTCCGCGATTATATCGGACACTTCTGCATTTGTATTATATATTATTGTATTTTATTGCGTGATTCATACATATATACGGTACAGTTGATTGCATTAATAAAAGTATATATATATATATAGCAAATGTGTGCCTTCGAAAATACACAAGTCGCACAGATATCTCTTTGTAGAAGTGAAACCGTATCCGTATTTTCTAATATCCATTCATTTTGATACGCCGTATGTACTAGTTTGCCTGATCATATTATATACACGCACGGTTTAGATGAAATCCGGATCGGTTGCATTCAATGCGGATCATTTAACTTCAATGCACACACGAGAGAGATTATATCTTCATTCCGAATAACCGTTCCTGCACCTATAGATATATCTATATACGGTATATAATATGCAGCTACTGTTACACTTTTCAATCGACAAACTATATATATATATATATATATCGATTTCAAACAAGCGCATTAACGAGCAATCAACGTCGAGTTATCACACTTTACGCACCGCCGTATATACAAACTAGCGACCCTATGCCCGGGGGTGTTGAAATTGAAACAAACCGGCGACGCGGCTGTCCCTAGAAGAGCAATCGAATTCCCGTACGTCTCGCGCGGAAATTATCCTGACGAATCGTATGGGCCGCGTACCGCCTATACCATATATAGGGCTTCCATTCTCTCTCTCTGACGAGACCAGAGCGGCATACTAAGTGGACACCGCGCAGGTGCGACACAGCACACGCGTCTCGCATTTTCCTTATTCGCGATCTCCCTTCGAATTACAGGAAGTGATAAGATCGCGCGGCTGTGAAAGGGTATAGCCTCTTCAATTAGTTAATGCTGATGCGCATTATTAAGAGCTATTGCGTCTATCGAGCTGCACAATGTGCGTTAATCATCCCAGCTGTGTGATAGTGTAAGAGGTATATTTTGTTTTTGGTTATAGGAGGTGTATGAACGAATCATTATATAAAGAATTATAACACGATTATACGGCACACCATTAGCAGAAGCATCATTGCATCGGGAAAAAAGTTGTATAGAAGCATATCAAGAGTGGTATAATTCTGTCAACAAGCCCATTGATACTCGTTAAAAAATCTGCCTATCGGTTCGCAGAGAGCGAAGAGAGAGAGAGAAAGATAGTTCCCCCTTATTAACTCGATAAAGTGTTCTCGCTTCTTCGTTATCTCTCGCAGCAGTAGCCGGCTCTCACTATAATAATATACACTCGTGCGTGTCATTCAACTCGAGTAATTTCGTAATTTCGCGCCGCGCGCTCGCGCGGCATATCCCACGAGAGAGAGAGCCCCGGCAAAATTGACAATGAGAAGCGGAAGCTCGAGAAAGAGAACGAATATACATAGACTTTTTTGCCTGGAGAAAAGTCGTGCTCTTATCTCTCTGGAGACGTTATGCTGTAGAGATGCGCTTTGAATCGTCAGGCTTATCATGACGAATGTTCGCGCTGCGCTAATTGTGTTGGTCGTCGATAAAAAGACGAAATTTTTCTCTCTCAATATTCAAGCAAAGTCGATATCGACAATTTATACGTCCGCATACACACGAGAAGACGAACAATCAATCACTACTACTGGCTGCAGTCGGCTCGTTAAGCGTGTATCCGTCGAGTCTATCTTACCAGCGTATAAAAAGCCAGAGACACAAAAGCTACGCTCGGAATCGTCAAATTTTCTTGCTCAGCTTCACACCGCCTTCGCTTTTTCACGATCGCCTTGGCTCTCGACGTAAAACTACACAAACGCAAGGACATTAACCGAGAGCCTTCCATTCGCAGACTATAATTCCGTTGGGATAATAAAGCACGAGAGAAAGAGAGGCATATCGGTAGGTGTATATACACACACACACACAACTCGCTCTCTGGCCTCTTCTCTTCTTTTTTACGGCTTCTGCAGTTGCTCTCGTGTAAATACAGCTCGGGGCGGCTCTCGATTTTCTATATAAAATTTACGCTTCTTGCCCGCCGACACTTTGCGGTCAGTCCTCTCTCATTTCCTCCTTTCTTGTATATAAAATAATTAGCCCTGATGATAGTCTGATGCAGTCGCGATAAAACGAGCGGTGCGAAGAGCGGATGTTTGCTCTCGAAAATGTGCGAGTATAATAAGGCGGGAATAAGGATCTCGGATTTACGCAAGCTCGTAATGAGAGAGAATTGAAAAATGAGCCGATGTATCACTTATAGCTCTATACTTGTAGTATTTAAAAATTTTATTTAGAACCACGTATTCCTCGCAGTCAAAAATAAATCCGTCCCCCGTGAAAAAATAGCCGACGCTCGGCTTCAATCATCTCCTCGAGTCGCGCGCTACGTCCGCATTATTTGGGCTATCCACTGCGGCTGACGCAGGCTTGATCGTCGCGTGTCGCTGTGTGTAAGATGGATGTAGGAGCCAGTCGTTGTGGAGATAAGAATTGTCTCTGGTATCGATCCGTCGACGGTTATTTGGCGGCGCCGCGAGAGAAAAGCAATTGGATCGTGTCGAAAAATGCCATGTCGAGATCGTGGAAGGTCGCGATAAATAATGAACTCTGGTGGCAAGTTCACGCAGCCATTATCGGCGATTAGACTCGCATTATTTTTACACTCTAAATTAAGCGCGTATTATCTGTGTGCATAATTTTGTTTACTTGTCGCGCGAATCGTTGCATCTGTAATCTTTTTTTAATGCACGTTTAATTTCAGATATTATACAAGCTAAATCTAATTACAGCATCAGAAATATATGATCGTTTCCTCTTCTAACATTGACTCGGATCCTTTTAAGCGAATGGAAATGCTATTCCCGTGTGTCCATATTGTCTAGAACTATTTGTCTCAATCGTCGACAATTTGTAGGTATAGCGCTCTCGTAGGTATTCCCTCCCCGTCTATCTAACCAAATCCAATCACGGAGATGATGACGCATATAAAATCTGTCCTCGATTTCCCATCGTATCTCAAATTCCCGTTACATTATACAGCAGTAGCGAGACGCAGCAAAAATCCAAAACTACTCCAGACTTTTTGCTACAACTCCAGTCATTTTGCTCTCAACATCCGCGCATCAGCACTATTTTCCAGAGCGAGTAGCTCGACGACTGCGTATATAGCAAAGGCTACACGCCCGATTGAATTACGAGGGCAAAGCTCGCTGCTGTGCGGCAAGAACTCGCGCGGCGGCGGCGGCGGCGGCGCAGGAAGTGTCTTTATTTCAAGGCTTTTTTCCCAAGCCTCGCGGGAGGCTTTTCTTTTTCTCTCTCTTGCCTGCACACGCTCTCGGGAGACACGGCCCTGATGCAGTACACCGACGACGACGTGTCTTTTCCGGGTTATTTTCTCGATAAACGCATTGTCAAGATTGATTGGCTTTGACCTGGACTGTTTTTGTTCTTATTTTTATAAAATTCAGCTGCCCCACCAAGTATGTCGTTAACAAGAGGCAGTAATCAAAGTTGAACGAATTAACCCCGTTCAACGGACCATTAAAAGGCCATTCTCTCGAGGCGGTCGTCGCGAATTTACAATTCCTCGGCGATGGAGGCACGTGCGCTCGTTCCAAAAATAATCTCTGGCTTTCGCGGTGTTGATGCTGCATGTCTGGAGACGCCACCGACGACGAAGATTAGGTTCATGCCGGGCATGCGCGAAAAGTGAATCCTCGTCGCGTGCTGCAATCCAATTCCTGTATTATATATACGTATACACAGTGGTTGGCTCGTGAGCGAAATAATCCGCTGCTGCATTTCTCTCCTCGTGTTTATACAGCCGGAGAGAGAGAGAGAGAGACGACGGAGGAACAAAGCAAGGAAGGGAATAGATTGTCGTCGGGGAGTAGAGGGTGTAATTGTAATTTAACGCTCGGGATAGCTTCGCGGCGGATCGATGTTGCCGCTGTATATATTATATATCTATGTTCCTTTGACTTTGTTGGCTCGTCTGATGAAGATTTATCAAGCTTGAATACGTTATAGCGCTTAATTGATCGCTTATACTCGATCACTGCGGAATATCTAAGTGATGCAGGTGTTCGCGGTGTCTTGATATGCGGCTATTAAATTGCGCTACTTCGAGAGAGTTTGATACGGATTATATTATCTTGTATATACATTACGAGAAATGTAATATAATTATAATTACATAGCAGGTGTTGAAATTGATTAACTTTTCTCGTATATACACTCTGTATCCATTAATAATTTATGCTCGCGAAGCGACTCTTGAGAGAAAATCTACTTGAAAACTTATCTGCGAAATACAGGAGAGAATTCGAGCCATTATCAGATAGCCGCTAATAACCCTCGACATAGAGACTGCAGTATATACATCCCTCGAATATGATGAATATAAAAAACGTCGTCAGCCGGGCTTATTCAAGCGGCTTCGCGCCACGACGACGACGACGACGACGACGAATCAAAGGGGCGCGATGAGCAAAGAGAGCAAAAGTACGACAGAGACAGCTTCCCTCGCTGCGAATATTACGGAAAAGCCGAGAGTAGAAGAGGGAAGAAAATGGTCGATAACGCCGGGGATGCTGCTGCAGAGCCAACCGCTCGGCTCTTCCGCATAATTAGCTGCGTTGAATATTCCCCGGCTCGATATAAACCAGTTTCCAGCTCGGAAACTGGTCGTCTACTAGACGCGCGACTACCGGTAAAAGGGCTGTATATATATACACCACACTGATGCGCGCCTCTCTCTTATGGACCTCGTGTTCCGCGCGTCACCTTTTTTATACCCGTAGCACCTCTTCTCTCTGCAGCAGACTTGTAAAGTATACTCTCGCATGCGGATGACTTTGAACGTGTTCTATCTCGGTTTCTGTGTAGACGCATATATAATACACCGCGGAGATTTATGCGTGACCGATTTTCCGAGAGCTGTGTGTTTCTTTTGTATGTATATATATACATGCGCGCATTGACACCTGCATCAGAAGCTTTGCCGATCATCATCAGCAGTAGCTATATAGGAAATTGATTCCGGAAGAGCCGTTAAATTATGTTTTCGCACGTATCAATTTAGCTGAACCCATCAGTGTATGTAGAGAGAGATCAGTGAGAGAGGAAAAAAAGCGTCGAGGGGTAAGCCGGTTAACGAGTAACCATTAACGGCTTGCGCGCGCGAAGCTTCCGCGATATAGACGAGCCTCTCTCGCGAGCAGAGGAAATAAATAATAAAATACAGCTGCTCGAAAGTAATTTGCGGTAATGAAAAGTTTATTCGAGAGAGAGAGAGAGAGAGAGAGAGAGAGAGAGGAGCGCTTTCCATTATGCTGCGCGCGTCGAGCATCTCTGAAAAAGATTGAAATAGAACGGAATTTTATTGTCGGCCGCAGTGTACTGTTAAGCTGTTAAAGTATAGAGGTTTCATTAACCATAGCCGTATAT